>APFE031460605.1:130712-169757 GCA_000404065.3 Pinus taeda | reverse complement strand
CCCACCATGCTCACGATGGATGTAATTGTTATTTTGGCTCAGGAAAATTATTAATTTAAAAAAATAAAAAATCTTTTTCATTAAACTAATTTAATATAAAAGTTTTCAAGGAAAAAAATTTAACTCACCTTTCAATTGCAAGAATTCTTCATTGAATATGTTGTTGATAGCGATTTAGCTGCTCCACAAATTCATGAGTCTTTCAACGATTTTCAAAAATCCTGGATGTGATGTGAGTAATAGTGATAATGAAATGTTAATATAAAAGTGAAATTAGGGAGATGTTTTACTGTACGGTTAATGTGGGATAATTTGTTTTAAAATATTATAAAACGAATATTATAGATTTGTTTTACAACAGGATGAATGTGGGATAATTTGTTTTAAAATATTATAAAGTGAATATTGTAGAATTGTAAAGCGAATATTATATAGTTTAACTATAAATAATTAATGTAGAAGTTGTAGTGTACAATTTTAATTTTAATGATTTATTTCATAAAAAAATTTAGTTTACATTTTTCAATAAATTGTAGAACAAAATAATGAAGGTAAATAAATTTAACAGACTTTTTGGAGGGAAAACTTCATTCTTTAAGCTATATAATATCTTTAGGAGACTCTCCATTTGTATCATTCAACATCTTCTATTTGAAAGGGATGGATTGTTCTGATAGTGAAGTTTCGATTTATACAACATCAACTTCTTCATCGTGTAAAACTCTATTCATATTGATGAATATAGTGGGAATTCTTCCACTGTGAATAGAAAGTCAATTCTTCCACTTAGTCTTGATTCTAAGGACTATGAGAGCAGCACTGATGAAAGAGGGGATGGAGAATTTCAAATAAATAAAGAGTCACAGATTCCACTTAGTCCTACTTCTAAGGACTATGAAAACCACAGTGATGAAGAGCATGATGGTGTAGTTCAAAAGAAAGGAGTGCCACGATGTCCACTTAGTCCTAATTCTGAGGACTATGAGAGCAGCAGTTTTGAAGAGCATGATGGTGAAGTTCAAAAGAATGGAGTGTCACGGTGTCCACTTAGTCCTAATTCTGAGGACTATGAGAACAACAGTTTTGAAAAGCATGATGGTGATGTTCAAAATAATGGAGTGTCACGGTGTCCACTTAGTCCTAACTCTGAGGACTATGAGAGCAGCAGTTTTGAAGAGCATGATGGCAAATTTCAAAAGAATGGAGTGTCACGGTGTCCACTTAGTCCTAATTCTGAGGACTATGAGAGCAACAGTGATGAAGAGCGTGATAACGAATTTCAAAAGAATGGAGTGTCAAAGTTTCCACTTAGTCCTAATTCTAAGGACTATGAGAGCAGTAGTGATGAAAAGCATGATGTTGATTTTCAAAAATATGGAATTTCATGGTGTCCAGTTAGTCCTAATTCTAAGGACTATCAGAGCAGCAATGATGAAGAGTGGGATGATGAATTTCAAAAGATTGGAGTGCCACGGTGTCCACTTAGTCCTAATTCTGCGGACTATGAGAGCAATAGTTATGAAGAGCGTGATGATGAATTTCAAAAGAATGGAGTGTCACTGTGTCCTCTTAGTCCTAATTCTAAGGACTATGAGAGCATCAGTGATGAAGGACAGGATGATGCACTTAGTCCTAATTCTAATGAGTATAAAGGTAGCAGTGACAAAGGATGGGATGTAGCATCTTCAATAAGTAAGCAATCACATTTTCGACATAGTCCTAATTCTATGGACTATGAGAGTAGCACTGACAATGCATATGAGGAAGAATATCCATTAAACATCGAGTCAGATTTTCCATTCAGTCTAAATTCTAAGGACTACGGCAGTAGCACTGAAGAAGCGGAAGATGACGAATATCCTCCAAGTCAATATTTGAAAAGCAGAGTTGATCATAGTGTGGAAAAAAATCCTCTTAATGATGATGAAAAGCCCTATACAAATGATGATCCAATGATGGAGACGTTGCCAAGAAATATTGTATTGAGGAGTAGGAGCAAACCTTTTCATATCAATGCAAGTTGTTCTAGTCATACAAGGGGTAGAGCAGAATATATGACGAGAAGAAGTTCTATCAGTGTTCTCATTTCAAGTGAATGTTGCCAAAAAGATTGCTTGAAACATATGGATTTCAAATTTGCATTAGAAAACAGGAAGAGATATTTGTCAATGAATAAAAGCATGAAAAATTCATATTTAGTTGGGTGCATGCAATCTACATTGTCAGGTTGTGATTATCATATTGCGACTTTATTTATCTGTAGAAAAGGTTTCAAAATGTTTCATTCGATTGGGAATTTTTGTCTCTCAAGAATTCAAGAAAATTTGGAAAAGGATCCCACATTTTATTCAGAAGTATGTCATAAAAGACAGTTTGGGCCATTATCAAACACTGCAATGTCATGGATGAAAGATTTCTTTTCAAAGCATGGTGAGTGTATGCCAAATAGAGAGACAATACATATTCCAAATAATTTTTCAAGACGAGAAATCTACAACTTATACAAAGAATATGCAAAAGGTGTTGAGGGACATGGCTAGTTTATTACATATCAATATTTTGTGAAGGTATGGAAGAAAGAATTCAATAATGTCCATATTCCTAAGAAGACAAGGATGGGGATTTGCAGTACATGTGCTTCTCTTAAATAAAAAATGGATAAATGTGAAGGGTCAAAAAGAGGTAAGCATTCATAACTTTAACTTTTTAAATTGTATAGTCATCAACTACGAAAATGTATTTCTTAATGACTTTCTTTTATGTTGTGTAGATTCCATTGTCAAAGCACTTCAGGAGCATCGCAAACAACAAACAAATGAAAGGAAAAAGTTGTAAAAGCATCGAAAAAAGTGTTATGATAATCCAAATAAATATTTGGGTTTGATAATTGATGGTATGGACCAGAAGAAAACACTTTTACCACATTTTGTTCGCACGCCCAAAAATTTATAGGAGGAAAATTTTATTCAATTTCACTTGGTCGGTTGTATGATCTTCAATGGGAAAATGTTGCCAAGGGTGTACTTCACAACGCCAAATATTCATAATGATGCAAATCTGACCATAACCATAATTCATGATGTGATTTCTCATTGGTCTAGTAATCTCCCTGAAGTTTTGTATCTACAATTGGACAACACTTTCCGTGAAAACAAAAATCAGGTTGTTTTTGGATATCTAAACATGCTTGTTGAATTGAGAATTTTTCAAAAGGTAAAGGTTGGTTTCCTTCTTGTTGGGCACACTCATGACCATATTGATCAGATGTTCAGTCGTTTTTCAGTCACATTGAGGAGGAAGGAAGTTGGGAGCTTGCCACCACTAATTGAATGTATTAAGAATTCATACATGCCAGAGCCTACTTTTGATGTGTTGGAAGAAACTGTTCACATGCGAAGGTTTATTATGGGATCATATGGTGAGGGGAAGTGCATTGAACAACTTAATGACATTAGCTTCCAACATCAATTTTGTATCAAAAAAATTGATGGGAAAACACTAATATGGGGCAAGAAGTATTCAACTACTATAGAATGGGCACCATCATCAGGTTTGCAATTTTTGAAGTTCATTCCAGATCATCCAATATTTGCATCAAAAATATTGTTATTACAATCAGTTGGTGAAGTTCTTAATGCACGCAGACAGAACAGAGATATAAATTATTCTGATTGCCTGGAAGAAATTAAAAAATGTATTAGATATACATATGAGTACCTTGACATTGCTGATTCAGTTTGGTGGGAGTCATTTTTAATCAGAGTGATATCATTTCAACAACAACAAATGAAGATATACCTTTGAAAAATCCATTTATTTGGCCACAAAATGTGTCGAATGAACATGAGGAAGTAAACATTGTTGAACAACAACAATCTCAAGGTATTATTAATTCTTCATGGGTAGTGGAAAGATAGATGTATATTGGTTCCAAAAGATCTCGTGCACAACATGAAGCCATGGAAGACCTTTATAGGGGTTCAGTACAGGATATTAAGGAGGGTTGCATGATTGCAGTGCTAGCAGATGGTGATCCCAATGGCTATCCATTTTGGGTAGCTAAAGTTATAAAGGTCTTTACAGAAAATGAGGATGTTACAAGTGTTGAAGTACATTGGTATGCCAAAAATACACACCCATTCAATGGTGTGTATAAGCCAGAGATGGTAGTTGACAAAAAAAATGGTGGAAAAAGAAAAAGAAAGGGTACAAATATAAATCACCGCCGCACAAACATATTAAAATTGGAGGATGTTGACATACTTGTTTATGACTTCAATTTAACAAAGAGAGGAACTCTTTGTTTCAAGACGATACAGATTCTTAAAAGGTTTTCACCAGAAGGAACAATTTTGACATGGGAGTCAGCTGAAACCAATCGTAGATCTAGAAGAAGTTTGAAACCTGAAATGTTGGGCATGCATGTGAACTCAGATGGAGCACTGGTTGATGAAAGAGAAGAATATGGAACATCTTCATCAGCATCCAGTCACTCATCTGAAGATGTGAATTCTGATGGTGTGAAAAAAAAATATGAGTGATTTTGAATAATTGTTTAAGACAGTTTATATAACTGATGTATGCATCGTATCTTCAAATAAAATTAATGTTTTCCATATGGTGTTAAATGAGAAGTTATGAGGCAATTTTTATGTTTGTTGGATTATATGTCTTAATTATGATAAATTTTATTGTTTAAAATATCTACAATGCAATATTAAATTAGAGATATAATGTATTTATTCAATATACAAATAATGACTTTTGAATTCATTTAGTGATGTAATTTGTTCATAATGTCATGGTTTTTTAATTTTATAGTAGAAAAAATTTCAATTTTTTTGTATCTAGCATGTTATGGTTGAAAACATGTTAAATTTATACTTAGGAAAGAAAAATGATATTCTACCAAAAACATTAATGTGTTTTTCCCTCATAAACAACTTTGTTTGAGACATAAAAATTTGGTTTTATTAGCATTTTTGAAAAAATTTGAAAATTGACCCTAAAAAAAAATCATTGTTCCAGTATCATCACTTTCATTTTGAAGCTATATTTTGCACGAAAATTTCATAGTAAATTTCGTAGTCACTGCCATTTTTAAAACATGTTCAAAATTGGCGCCTAGAAAATAAAAACATTGTTCCAGTATACACACTTTTCGTTTTTAGCACTGTTTTTGATGTTTTTTGGCCAGAGTTCCCATATTGAGTTTATAGTTCCTGTTTCATAGTTTACATTGTTAGGAAATCAACTTCATAGAATATTGAAGAGTAGTTAGTTATATAATTGAAACAACCATTCATATGTAAATCGTAACATTGATATCACAAGCATGAAGAAGATTAATATCAGGAACAAGACAAGTGTTTCTTTTATTATAGATAACTAAAGTATAGAAAGGAATGATTTCACCTGAGTCTTCCTTTCATAGGCTCCAAGTAGAACCGTCCTCCGGATTCATCCAATCTCAAGCCTTCAACAAACTCCTTCCATGAATCACTCCAAGATATCTCAACTAATGGAAAGACATCATAACTCAAGGAAACAAGGGTTTCCTGTAGTGGGGAAGTGTTGGAAGCACAGGGATCTTCAGAACTGGTCAGGGATAATCTCAGCAGAGTGATTTTTCTCTCTCTTCTCTCCTCCTTAGGCATTCCCATTGAAGCCTCTTTATACTTCTCCCAAAGTAGTTTTTTAGTTGGGAATTCATTGGGAACAGTTGGGCCACGAGCACTAATAGGTAATCAATAGGTAAAACCTGTGATCTCCACCTGAAATTAAGGAATTTTTTTTTTTTTTAAAGTGTTTTAAGACATATACGTATGTTGGGTATATAAAGACCCGCGTACACATGCGTTTAGCTCAGGGAAATGTTGCATATAGGGAATAAATCATTGTTTTTTTAAGTATTTGGACCAGGTCTGGAAGGAGGGGTTACCCTAGGCCATGAGTGTAGCATCACAAACATCAAGAGTGAGATTTGGAGCTATAACATATGCCCCCTAATATATGAGGTCAGAAGGGGTACATGATGGCCGAAATGTATTAAGTAAGTGCATGGAAAAGAAACATGTCAAAAATTGAGAAGGACTTCACGAGAGTTCAACCTGCCAAGCCACAAAAGGAGATCAGAAAGAAATACTATCTGAGGCGGGAATACCCATGCTCAAAGAAAGTAAAGCATGTCCGCATATCAAGTATAAGTGGATCCACTAAGTATACAAGCATAAAAGACTAGAAAATACATAATGGATCATCTGATCACGATCAAACAAGTACATGTATGAATATCACATATAAGAATGTCAATGATGCTGAAGGATGAAGCGGATCACTGATATCAAAGACTGATCCCAAAAGTACCAAATGAACATTATGGAGTAAGATGGTACTACACTACAAACTTAGGTGCCAGCATATAGAATGTCGCCATGAATAACTACAACATATAAGGGGGAGTGGTATCAACTAGCAGCTACAAGAGCAACTGTCAAGTGAACTAATGAATGCTGATGCAACCTGAGGTCTTCATCGACCACCGTGGTACATTTCTACACCATGGGAATAAATGATCTGAAGTTGACCATGTGAGAAATCGTTTGATTATTGGTCATTCATGTATACCATTAAGAAACGCGAGACTACTCACAAGTACTGATAATGAGCATCAAGGTACCCAATACAATCTAACAAGTGTAAATATATGTGATGGAGTCGAAAACTTGTAAGAATCTATCAATCAGGAGACAATGATGGTTTTCCACTGTCGATAGTGAAGGATTTGCCACTAATGGTTGCAAACCCCAAGGTACTGCCAAATGGACTCTAGATCTTTGCCCCCGAGAAATGAGTCGTAGTCGATAGGGAAAGATCTGCTAGAAGGAAGGCATTAAGGCATCCTTCATCAATCTAGCACGAGTATAACCCGTAGGCCAATAATGTGGAAGGAATCGGATGAAAAAAGATGTAGTAACTCGACCGAAGCACATTTCTGGCATACACAAGATGTGGCTAGCACATGAAAGAAACCCTCTGAACCAACCAATAATAAAAGCTGACATAGAGGTGAGGTATCCACCAATAGGGTCAAATGGAAACCAAGGTACTGCACGAATCCCAATGTGTGATAGTGTAAGCTGATGTTGAACACAAGGGAAACCACTCAGTCAAAGACCCATGATACTGATCGATTTTGAGCACAAGGTGACCTATCAATAATGAAAATAGGGCCAAGGTGTGGCTCTAGGCCTGTCCTTAGAGCAAGATGTCATCATCGATAAGGACAAGACCCGCCAACAAGAATTCAATGGAGACCTTCTCAAATCAACACAAGTAAAGGACCAATATAACTGATGTGATGATAGACAAGACATTGATAACTAGGGATGGCCGACTGAAAAATGAGTCAAGAGACACCGCAGAGAGGTCGACTCAAGCTAACTTCCCTTGAACAAAATCATGACTCAATGTGACTATGTGGTAGCATATGATGACTCTTTATAAGTTCATCATGTAGGAGGGATGAACAAACCCTCCATATGCTTGGTAGAGATAACCAATTGGGGAAGAAATGACTCAATAACAAGGTTAAGGCGTACCTAAGTCAAACTAAATCCTGCCCAAATGGAGGAGATTTTGTTTTGAGTGCTTTGTTCAAGGGTGACACGGCTGACTCTAGCTGCCAACAATAAGTGGAAATATTGTCCCATTCCCACTCTTTTTCGAATATATAATTTTTTTTTTGTATTTTTATTTAAGCTAGAAAAAGTATAAAAGAATGCTATAGTACATTGGAAAGAACGAGTGTTAGTGAAATAGATGATCTAGTTCCTGGGATTGAAACAATCCTATGCTCAATGTAGGGAGGTGAAAACTGGTCAAAGACACTCAAAGGTGTGTGCCTTCCATGAGTCAAGGTGTGTTGAGTTGCAAAAGCCAAGGGAATGCAAGTTTGATTTTGCAGTCGTCATGGTCAAAAGTTGGCTTAAACATGAGTCCAAGTGAAGCTGGCTCAAGGCCAAAAGGTGCAAATGGTCAAAATGCAATGCAGTAGTACAACTCGACACAAAGGAACCTCTAGGGTATAAGGCCAGAACGAAGCGAAGAAGCAAAGAGGAATGAGTCTTGATCGCATAAGTCATGGCAGGACTATAGAGGACTCCCGAGCCTACTCAAATCGAAGCAGCATGGGCAACAAATTTTAGTGAGGTGCTAAATATGATGCCCATGAAAAGGATGGCTCTACCATCGTGTCATGATTTAAAAAATCGGCAAGTGAAGATGGTTTACGAACCATAACACGATGGGATTGACCCTATGGCAAGTGTATCGACAAATGGAGGCTAGTATGCATAATGCAACAGAAAAATGGCTTCCGTAAACTATATGCCAGTGAGAAAATGATACCTGCCATGACGGGTCAGCAGTCATGGAACCGTCTCGAAATTGTCAAAAAAGCGTCCAAAATGTCCTAAAAACCAAACCATTCTCGACATTCCAAGCTCCCAAGTGAAAAGCTACATGAGATAAAACAAAATCAAGTTTTGAAAAAAATTGACATTTTCAAAGCTTATAAAATAGTGTTTGGACTCACCATTATCACCATTTGATTTGAGAGCAAAAGAGTGGAGCAAAAGGATCAAAATTTTCCATATGCCAAATTTGACCGTTCAAATCTTCCCAAAATCACCAGGTAACCCTTAAACTTATCTTGCATTCAACTGTGATTGGTTTTAGAATTTTTAATTCAAGTTTCATTGTTGAATTATTGGAAAAATTTTGTCGCGGCATATACGCAGATTGGCTATGTGCAACCCACGTATATGCAGGCCCTGGACGTGACTGTGTATGAAACAGACCCGTGTATATGCCGCGAAAACTTAAAAACAAAAATCTAACGGTCTAAATTTGTTTTTTCTTCAGGATGCCAATCACTTGGAGAGAAAGAGAGGATTCCATAGTGGATGGTGAGGTTATGAACGACCCTAATGCCCTGGATGCCTTAAGAGGGTGCATTGGCTAAAATTATTTAAAATGCCAAACATGAAAGCAAACACCCGCCTGCTCGAAATGCTTATTCACTACTAGAGAATCGAGGATGAATCATTTATGATTGATCAAATGCCACTCAAGATAGAGATCGAGGATATTTATTTCATCACAGGCCTTTTCTGGAGGGGAGAGGTAGTGCATTCCACTGGCAGATCACGAGGTAGTCTCTCTATCGAGGAATACGTGCATATATATTGCCTGGGTCATCCAGAAAAGGTTGGAAGTCAAATTCCAATAAATCATGTGGAGAGTTTATCACTGAGGATCATCCTGTTCACTATAGCCAAAGTGGACGGATCAACTTCCTTACACCAGACTTCACGGCTAGCCATGAGCTTGGTGGTAGACTATCTCACCACCATATTTGATTGGTGTACTCATCTTCTCGCCAACCTGAAGAGCCAACTTACTTTTATCAAGAAGTGGTAGACCAAAAACTTCAGGTATGGAACTATTTTTTGTTCTTTCTTCTTTAAGAGGGTCCTAGCACTCTGTCCTAGAGTATCAATTTCGATCAGCACCCCACGAGATCCCCGAATGGGTAGGTCGGCTGACTTGACGAAACGACTAGGAGGTGGGGACATTCCACAGACTACTTTTGACGATGACTTCTTCTCCTGATGGGAGCAGCAGGTCCTTGTTGTAGACGACTATCCCTATGTTAGGTTGGACTTCCAAGGGGATCCCAATCTAGCTTTACCACAAACCACAGCTTGGGGCGATATATGTAACAAATGTTTTTTATTATGATTTTTCAAATAATAATGAGTTTTGAAAAATATTTTTGATAGGATTCAAATGACTAATATGATGATCATGTTTCAGATATTAGGCCAGTACAACCAGATGGGTTCCCACAACATGGATGTCGCGGTCAAGGAGCCGAAGAGGCAGTTGTGGACACAAAGTGACTTCTACACACAGTTCAACGTCATTTGGTGAGACTAACTCACTGAGTACCGATGGAGGCTATAGAGGATCTCCCTATAGACATGCAGTGTCATGTGGTTGGCATGCCATGAGACTGGGTTCGCACTCTTAGGTGTGTGGCCAAAGCAGTAGTCGCATACTTAGCCGCTCATCCTGAGCCAGGGGATTAAATGTACTGGACATGATTATGGGCATTTGAGTCCCAATTTTTGTATATTATTTTGGACACACTTATGTACACTCGAGATATTTTATGATATATATATATATATATATATTATATATAATATATATATAATATATTATATAATATATATAAATATATATATATATATATATATATATATATATATATATATATAATATATATATAATATAATATTAATATAATATATACAATTTCAACTTTTTGATGCTTGATTTTATTGTGATGAATGAATGATATGCTCGTCTAATTCTTGATTAGCGATAGAATCAGCTAACCAATTATGAGGTCTTGGAATGTGCAAATAATTAATGTAAGTAAATGATCGTTGCAGCAACCTCACCCTTAAATACTAGCGATATAAACATGGATCCCTTACCCGATAAATGTTATTCAATTGTGACACTATCAATTGTGAGTTAAGATAGACTACCAACGAATCGATTTCATAAGAAATTGCTTCGGATAGTAAATTAATGACGACAGTATAGTCAGCCATATTATTTGAAGCGGGACCAATGCATACTCCCCTTGACACCATCAACTGACGAGTCGGATGGTAGATTACCCACGCTGCGGAAGTGAGGAAGCGAGGTTCCGAGTGTGCCGACTAGCACCATCGGCGAATCGAAAATAGACCAAGTCATCCATCAACACCTGCCACAGTAGACAAAAAATTGTCGATCTCAAAAAAATCCCGATGAGATATGTACAAATATACAAAATGTACAAAGAAGCCATTGCCTAGCTGCTACTTAAGCAAAGTACTTTTTGAGGTAGAGCTCGTTTCGGGGCTCTGCCAACTTGTTTCCTTCAAAATCGATTAGTTCATATGCCCCTTTTCTAAAGCTCATTTATTATAAAGGGACCGTACAACATAGGCTTGAACCTGCCTGCCTCCAAGTCGTCCTTATGTTGGTCATAGACCAAGACAAGGTCACCTTCAGAAAAGACTCGAGGATGGACAACTTTATCGTACTGAGTTTTGATGCTTTTCTTATGAGTGTCATTGATTGTGGCGACATCTCGATGCTACTCATCGAGATGTTCCAAATGAAGGAGGCGCTCTTCGAGACTAGAAGTCTTTGGAAGGAGCTTAATAGCTAACTTAAGAGATGGAATTTCACATTCAATAGGAAAGATAAATTCCATCCCATAAACTAACTGAAAAGGTGTAAAACCTGTAGCAGTCTTTATGGAGGTTCGGTATGCCAAAGAGCCGGATACAACATAATATGCCAATTGGACTGATTTTTGTCAATCTTCCTTTGCAGGATTGTCTTAAGGGTTTTGTTCACTACCTTGACCTATCCATTGGCCTGAGGATAATATGGAGACGAGTGCTCTTGTCGGAAACCCAATTTAAGAGCCAATTCAGACATTAGTTGGTTCTGGAAATGATTGCCATGGTCAGTGACAATCTCTCTCGGGATACCGAACCTTGAGATAATCTGATTAAAAAGGAACAATGCCACTGTTTCACTATTGTTTTTATAAGTGGGCATGGCCTCAACCCACTTCGTTAAGTAGTCTACGACCACGATAATGTACTTGTGATTCGCTACTGAAGGCAGATTACAAGTTGTAAAATCAATACCCCACTTAGTAAAAGGACCGGTAGTGACAACGAGAAAAAGAGGAGCTAGATGTGCGTGCATCTTTCGAGTAAAAACTTGGCAGGGGTGACAACGTTTGACCACTTCAACACAATCTTCGAAGAGCGAAGGCCAAAAATAGCCGACACGCAAGATATGCTGCATTGTAGCAAGCCCTGAAAGGTGACCACCAGAAGCTCCATTGTGGCAATAATTGAGCACTGGCTCTGCTTCCTCTAGGGTCAAACAATGCCGAAGGATTGAATCAACCCCTTGACGATATAATGTATCACCAATGATAACATAGTTCTTAGCCAGGTGACGTAATTTTTAGCGTTCATCCTTAGAGAAAGTAGAGGGAAACTTCGAAGTCGGGAGATAGACAATGATATCTCCATACCAAGGGTCGAGTGAAGAGATGAGGAATAAATGTTCATTAGGAAAACTTTCCTCATAAACAGTATCCTCTCCACAAGGCAACTCGGCAATTAACTTCGCAAAAACAATAGATTTCTTAGACTTGGCGGACAAGAACTCAAGATTGCATTCTTGTAAAATGACTATCCATTGATTATATTTGCCCTCAATCACTCGCTTACTAAGGACAAATTGGAATGGATTGACCAATGCTAAGACAAAAGTTTTGTGTAGAAAGATATAATGGCAGAGCCGCTGGACAGCATGGACAACTGCCAAAGCCAACGTCTCAACATGAGAATAGAGAAGTTTAGGACCTATCAAGCCTCAAATAATAAACCACGTGGTCCAAGAGAGCATTGTCTTCCTAAACGAGAACCATACCTATTGTTGATTCTACTGTAGCGAGATATAAAAGGAAATCCCTACCATAATCTGGTGGACTCAAAAGTGGGGGAGAGACAAATGCCTTTTTCAAGGCATTGAATGATTGCTGCACAAAGTCATCCCATATGTTATCACTCAGGTTGTTCCCTGCCTCCTGTAGGGAATACGACCGAGGTAACCACTAACCAATCTTTTAGCTGCAGGTTCTAGCCTACCTACAACCAGAGAGGGCTCTCTCTTCAAAATCTAGCTTTGTTTTCGAGTATTTTAGGCTAGCTTATAAGACACAAGTTTTGTTTGATGTTTGAAAGGTGGCATTCAGTAGAGCAAGGTAGCAAGTTGTGAGAATTTCATGCCATTGGGTTGATGGAGTCTAAGTAAATAAACTTCTAAGTATGGTTTCTTTGGCAATGATAATACTGTAGAGCAGGATAATTAAACACAGAACAATTTTGAAACTGAAATAAGATGGAATGAAGTCAACGAATGAAAGGCAGTTAAGAATATTTCATTCTATTAACAGAGAGAAATTGCATAAATATTATCAGGGAGCATTTAAGAATTCCTTGATGATATTTAGAGTGAAAGAACCAGGGGGACAAGAGCAATTAAGAATTCTTGCCTATGCTAGTCCTGTAGAAAACATTAAAAATTACAGGAATTGAACACAGAGTATAGTGAAGAAAATTATGGGTTATTCTTCTTTTCTGTAACTTAGAACATGGTATTTTGATGATAAATAAAGACAAATACAGTAACATAAGAGTTAAGAAGACTTATTGATCCATGAATTAACACGAGAATTCTGCAATCTATTATTTTGCCATCGATTCCACACAGTCAGTTCACCAGCAAAGCATTCCAGCAATTTTATTTCTGAAGAGTTCCCAAAAATATACAGCGCAAGTCCAGAATGATATTCACCAGCCAACAATAATACATTTCTTTAACAAGTACTTATAGAAGTTTACAAAATATCCCATAGGGAAATATCTGGACATAAATTTATCCATCTACTCTGGCAGAAACAATAACTAATGTGGAAAAAACGCGCAGAAATAACTAAGGAAATAAATGCGCTTTACTGGCCGTTGTAGGTGTCCTGTTTGGTGTTGACCCTTTGACCCTTGTAGTTGATGGATGACCGCTTTGCTGCTGTGCTGTCATTTGCCACCTGTGTAGTTTGTTTGAATGCGTTTTAGCGCTAATTTCATCCACTGTCGATTTGAATTTTCAATAGTAGAGCCATATTATACAATTTGCTTGTTATGCAGACAATAAATAAGAAGAGAATCAAAACTACTTTAGAATCTAAAGCAGGCTTTGCCACCATTCCTTTGTTGGTAGTTGATGCTTTCTTAATTTGAATAATATTTCATCAGCTTCAGTGTATGTGTAATAATTCGGCCAAACTAGAAAAAGGTGTGCTATCTCATGCTCTATGTAAAACACATCTTCCAGTTTATCATATAAACTCTGCCCTGTGGGAGGGACTGCTTCTTCTGTGCTGCTTGACGATGCTGTAATTTGATTTTGCACATAGGTACTCAGTCTGTTTGCATACTGTTCCTGTTTTAGCAGCCTTCCAGTGCTAGTGACCAGGCTGGATAAACCTTTGCTTTGCAAATTTGAAAGCTTCTGTCTAAAGGCATTTACCTCTGTCTGCATTTCTTGGCATTTTCTTTCTATAGTTTGGACAAAATTTCTCATGGTCAACAACTTCTTGACTCTTACAATAGTCTCTGTCTGTCCAAGAAGCAAAAGGCACAATAAGCGGCAATCATGCTGACACACCAAGACAAAAATATGAAAACATGCACACACAACACACTTGCTGAAAGCACACGTATATACAAAAAGAGAGTACCTGGACTCATGCATAGTATTTTTTCAGATAAAGTCCATTTCGGGGCTTATCCAGGGGATTGCCTTCATAATCAATAAGCTCGTAGGCTCCTTTTTGAAAAACTCTTTTCACAATGTAGGGCCTGTGCCACATAGGCTCGAATTTTCCTCCCCCCAGCTTATTGTTAGCTTGATCATAGAGCAGTACTAAGTCTCCCTCAATGAAAGAGTGGGGGTGAACAATATTATCGAAGTGAGTTTTCACTCGCTTCTTCTGAGCTTCAATAGCTAAGGATGCTAGACGACGAGTCTCGTCTAGCCACTCTAAGTAAAGAAGACGCTCTTCTACTGGAGTAGTATCAGGGAGCAATTCGACGACTATCTTTAATGAAGGAATCTTGCACTCAATAGGAAGGGTAGCCTCCAGTCCGTAAACTAACTGAAAAGGAGTTAAACCGGTGGCGTCCTTCATGGAGGTGCGGTAGGCCGACAAAGTGGAGAACAACATCAGATGCCAATTGGACTTATGCATGCCAACAGTCTGTTGAAGCATCGTGACCAAAACCTTGTTCACGGCTTCCAATTGACCGTTTGCCTGAGGATAGTACGGGGTCGAACTATCATGCCTAAGGCCCAACTGGGTTGCTAACTCGGTCATCATGTGATTACGAAAATGCTTTCCATGATAAGTGACGATGTCTTGGGGTACTCTGAACCGCGAAATAACATGGTTGAACAAAAACTGCGCCACGGTGTGACCGTCTTCAGACAATGTAGGCATCGCCTCGGCCCATTTCGTGAAATAGTCAACAGCAACGATGATGTACCCATGCCCCCCGGCCGAGCGAGGGTTACAGGTCATATAATCGATGCCCCATTTGGAAAAAGGGCCGATAGTTACAATGGGGTGTAGTGGAGCAGGGGGTGCAAGCATCTTCAGTTGGTAAATTTGGCACTCATGACATGAACGGATAGCAAGAATGCAATCCTTGAAAATGGAGGGCCAAAAATAACCAGCACAGAGGATTTTTTTGTGCAGTGGCATATCCAGACGTGTGACCGCCACAAGCACCAAAGTGGCAGTCATTTAAAACTCTCTCTGCTTCTTCGAAAGTCAAGCATCAGTGAAGAACCGAATCAACGCCGAGACGGTACAAGGTGTCCCCAACGATGCAATATGGTTGGGCTTGATGTCGGATCTATCGGCGAGCCTCCTTGGAGGTCTCAGGATGGAAGGAGGACATCTGTAAGTAGACAATAATATCCTGTACCAAGGATTGAGGGTGCTAATGAGGAAGAGAGTTTCGTCTGGAATGGAATCCTCTAACTGAGAGGAAGCAGTAGTAGATGGCAAAGAACACAACAGTTCAGCAAAGACAAGCGATTTCTTAAACTTGGCAGCAGTAAATTCCAAGTCAAACTCTTGGAGGATGACTATCCACTTTGAGTATTTGCCCCCTAGCAACTGACGTGACAGAATATAAGTCATAGGGTTGCAATCAGAGATTACTGTCGTGGTACACAACAAGATGTAATGATGGAAGCGTTGAACAACACAAACAGCGACTAGTGCCAACTTCTCAACATAAGCATATCGAGATTCCGTGTCTAAAAAATTGTGACTAAGGTAATAAATAACGTGTTCAATGCCATCATCGTCATCCTAAACCAGAACCATGCCGATGGTGGTATCAGTAGTGGCCAGATACAACGTGTAATCGCAATGATAATTCGGAGGCCGCAACAAAGGGGTAGAAATCAGAAGAGTTTTAAGATGTGCAAAAGAGTCTTGAGCTATGGCATCCCATCGAAACGGGGTGTCGCGCTTGATTAACCGCATGAAACCTTTTGCCACCTTGGCATAATTCGGGATAAATCATCGTAGAAAGTTTTCTTTACCCTACAAACTCTGTAGTTGCCGCAAAGAAGCAGGGGGAGACGATAAACCCGAGAAGTCGACCAGATTCTACGCAGAAGACGCATTTATGCGGATTAAGTCGAATATTGTAGTGTCGACAACGGAGAAAAATTTCGCAGAGATGCGACAGATGGTCTTGGCGTTTAGCTGAATGAGCGGGAAGGTCATCCAGATAAGGCTTTACGATGTGCCGGATATCATGAAAGGCGTAAGACATCGCACGTTGAAAAGTGGCACCAGCATTCTTGAGACCGAAAGGGAGCTTTTTATAAGCGAAAGTACCCCACGGATAGATAAAGGCCGTCTTGTGTTGATCGGCAGGTGCGATATTAATCTGGTTGTATCCAGAAAAACCATCCATGAACGAATATATCTCACTCCCAGCACACTCATCAATGAGCTGGTCAATGAAAGGTGTGGGGTAGTTATCTTTCGGGCAGGCTCGGTTAATATCGCGATAATCGACACAGATGCGAATAGTACCCTTCTTTTTATCCTTAGGGACAATGTTAGAGACCTAATCTGTGAGTGGGATAGGGTAAATGAAACCAACTTTAAGACGTTTTTCGACTTCCGCTTTGATTGCCGCAGCCTTGCGGGGGTGCACAGGGCGTAAACGTTGACGAACAAGTTTAGCTCCTGGATACATAGGTATCTCATGCACTACGATGTTTGGATCAATGTCAGGCATCTCTTCATAAGACCATGCAAAGACGTCACGGAATTCGCGCAAAATAGGTATATAGATTTGAATTTCCTCAGGAGTGCAAGTGACTCCTATGTAGATGTGTTCGACAATCCCTGGTTTGACAGAGATGTCGATAGGTTGGGTCTGCGTAATGTTCCCCAAATTCCCCTCAGAAGATACTTGATAGACCTTAGTAGGTGTCTGAAGAGGTTGTGAAGGGAGACACGGAGCAAACTGCTCGAGACAAGCCAACGTTTCCCGAAGGGTAGGGAGAAACGAGGAACGGTGATGAAGATTAAACCACGGAGGTTCCTCGAGAGACATGGTCCCTATGATGGCTTTGTCGGAAGGAAATATTTCCTTTAATGGGTCTGAGGAGGCGCATTCTCCAAGCCAAGGGGAATAGTTGTATGAGTCAAGGGATCCGCTTAAAGAAGAAGATTCAGCAGGAGGGGTCGATATAGCAGCGATTTCAATGTAGTTGAGCTTGGCGGGACTCAACGACATCTCCTCGCCCAACGATTCTATCTGGTTGATGGGAGGAAGGACCCAGGGATCAGAATGAACCGAAATCATACTGATGGAGGCGAGGTTTGGAGGTGGGAGTGAAAAAACACCCATGAGGGTGGGATCTTTGAAGAGCCCGACTCCCACACTCTTGAACGGGATGGAGGTATGCTCAACGAAAGGCACATTGCCTTTAGAAGAAGAAGCGAAGAAGGAGAGCTGGTCTACCGTGAGGGAAACGAATGACACGGAAGAGGGACGAAGCCACGGCATGCATGGCATATGTCCAACTCTGGCCCAGAAGGAGGTTGTAAGTAAGATTTGCATCAATGACCTCAACTTATACTTCAATGGTTTTCCCTTCTAAAGTAATCAACAATCGTTGAAGGATACCATAGGGACGAGATTCTCTCCCATCAAAGGCTTCCAGCATCGTGGGAGACTAGCTCAAAGTCGGAGACACAATTGCTTTCCAACAAGCAACAGACATGATGCAAGTTGACGCGCCCTCATCAATAACCGTACGATGGATCGTTTTCGAATTGATGATGACTTGTATGAGGAAGGCGATCTGATGAAGCAGCCTTGGGACATGGCTTTCAAGATCAAAGGTAATCAAATCCAAATCTGCCGGGTCGATGCCACCGATGGCCGATAACAGAGACTTCCTCTGAGGGGGGCAGCTCTGCAGCACTTCTAAAGCGGACATAGCCAACAGAGCCTGTGCTAAGTCCTCAACTATGCTATAGTGCTGGGCAGTATGAGCATTTGGGTTGTAAGATGATCTCCGGAGTACTCCTTTTGGAGGGGGTCGGATGGGCATCTCAGTATTAGGTCTCTCGATGTGGAGCAGACCAGAACTGGACGGAGGAGTGCTTGAGGGGACCTCAGGCTCCTTTCTGGTGGATGACAGATATTCCTTTGTTCGAGTCGTTACATGAACGGGAATGGTTCCAGCCATGAACACTTGGGAACCAAAGGGAGATGAAGATGAAGATGGATCAGCCACCATTTGAGTTTGTTGAGAGGGGAAAGGTTCTTTCAAAACCGCAGGAATCCCACGAGCACCTTTCAACAAATGACTAACCTCAGACCGCCTTGGGCAGTCTTTGGTATAGTGATTCTCATCACAGATGAGACAAGGATACTTTGGTTTACGCTTGGCTCCTTCCTCAGGTGGAGGTTTGGAGGAATCCTGTTTGGGTTGCTCAGACTTATTCTTTGCTTTCCCCTTTTTCTTTCCTTTCGAGGCCTTGTTCGCCATGGTGGACTGGATGGTGTTAACCTCGGAAGTACTTCCAGAATTAGAACCATCCTGAGAAGTATTTTCGTTAGAAGCATTGGATTTTTGCTTCCCAAGGTTCGAGGATGATTTTTTCGACGACGGATTTACAGAGCTAATAACCCCATCAACAGATGGCTTTGGTGGAGCTTTGGATGTACCGTATCTCGGGGCATCAGGCAAATACTCATATAAAGTACCTGGCTGAGAATAAACTAAGTCAAGGTACTGAGCACGCGCGATAGCTTGCTCTTCAGTCACACAAGCTCCCATAGCAATGTCCCGTGCAATCTTAGGGACAAAGGAAGTCGTGAACCAATCGGTGAGGAGTTGATCAGGAATCTAAAACTTGATCAACCAACAATGCCTTCTCCATTCATGTATATGATCGGAGATGTGCGTAGCCGTGTTCTGCTTGAGAGACGTAAGGAGATGCGTTCCCGTCTCGTACTGAATGGGTAACTGAAAATGAGTGAGGAATGCCATTGCCAATGAATTGAAATCTTGAAAAGACGCACGGGTCAATTCAATGTACCATTTAGCAGTAGAGCCGGTGAGAGTCATTTGGAACAGGCGAAGCCGAATTGAATCGTCAAGCCATGAATTGGACAAACACCAAAGGTGGTAAGTCATTACATGGGCTTGAGGATCCTCTCCAACTTTGCCGTCAAACTTGGGACAATCGCCGGGTATCTTGGTTGGAGCTGGCGGCCATTGTGGATTATGCAAGATAGGATCATTGGTTAATTTCGACACATCGGGTAGTTCCAACGTTGCTAAGAATTGTAGCTGAGGGTTGAAGGACATCTGCGGTTGCAGATATGAGGTAGGGCTAGAGTTCCACCCAGTTGCAAGTTTCCCCCATTGACCTTGTCCGGATGGCCCAGGTCCATAAGGGTTATATCCATAGCCGGACGGTTGATTCTGGATCTGCCCCCCAGCACCCCATTGGTTACCATACTGACCTGCAGGAGCAACATTGGGTTGCTGGTAATTTTGATAAGGAGTGGCCTGCAGCTGTTGATAATTTTGATACGGGGCAAACTGAGTTTGCCCCTGGGGTTGCTGGTATCCATACGGTTGCTGGGCTCCATATTGAGCCTGGGAACCAGGCTGCGTTTGGTAAGAAGGTTGGGATTGAAACCCACCTTGCGGCTGGAGACTAGTTTGAGTCTGGGGCTGAAAACCAGGTTGAGCTTGAGAAGCAGGGACCATCTGCATGCCCGGTTGAGCAGGCCCAGAGAGATGTCCTTGGGAGGACTGAGGTTGGGTCATCTGGCCAGAAGGTTGTCCTGGTTGGTTTTGGGATGGACCTACTTTCCCAGAAGGTTGAGCTTGCTGGGTGTTCGGTTGTCCTTGTGCAACCGAGGGTTGTCCTTGCGGACCAGATGGCTGAACAGGCTGAGTAGTGGGCTAGCCTTGCTACATGTAAGGCTGACCACCCTGCCTAGAGGGGTACCCTTGCTGGGTTCTAGGTTGTCCTTGTTGCACGTAAGGTTGTCCCGGATTCCCATAGGGTTGACCCGAAGGGTATCCCTGCTGGACTCCAGGTTGTCCTTGTTGAGCATAAGGTTGTCCCGGGTTTCCAGAAGGTTGCCCAAGATAGGTAAAAGATGGACCACCATAGGCCGAAGGTTGTCCCTGAGAGGGTTGTCCTTGTGAGCCTCCGGGTTGCCCTGGATAGGTTTGGCCATAATATTGCTGCCCATAATTAGGCTACGTGTAGGATGGCTGACCTTGGTATGATGGTCCTTGGGACGACTGCCCTTGATCCGGACGAAGTTGGCCACCACCATAACCAGTGGTACCCCAGGCGACATTCAACGGAATGGAAGCCTCAACAGAGGGCTGAGCTGGTAAGGAGGTATACAAATGATGACCGATAGGGTCATAGTAAGGGCCTTGTGCACCTGGACTTTGGACAGCATGCAAGTATTGAGAATATGCCCCCTACTGGAATGGCACCAGAAGAAGGCGGGGCACTGCTTGCAGGATGAACAACTCTGGCAGCATATGCCGAATGAGCGCTATGTATTGGACCACGGGACGGGCCAACAACAATAGTTACGATGGAAGATGCCATAATGACACTATCAACCGGAGTCAAAGATGCGACACAAACGGTCGGATTGGTCGGAACTGACGTGATAACGGTATTGTGAACTTGGGAAACAAAAGATCCCGTAGTGGGAACGATGTTATGATCCCACATGGTACCAGAAGAGAAGTTCCTAGAGCCCATAGCATCCCTCAGAGATCTATAGCACGCAGGCACTGTAATACCGAGAGGGGTAACAGTGTAGGGCGTAGATATGAACGGGGATGTGGCCAGGATAGGAGTCTCAATACTTGACACAGTAGGTGTTCCGCTCGCTACAGGAGATGTGTCCTCCATATCAGAGGAAGCCATCGGGGTCGAAACACCAGTAGGAGTAGAGGGATAATCCTCTTCGTAAGGTTCCAAAACAGATCGTGAAGCTCATCCTTTGGAGCACGAGAGCTCAACGGTTGGACACTTGGAATAATAGGGAAAGTGTCACCACAAACCGGTGTCTCAGGAGCAACAGAAGAAGGAGACCCTTGGTCACTAAGGACGGGAGACGGGATCGATGGATCCGCCGGGATGATCGAATTCAAAAAATCCTAGACAAGCTAACGGAGAAAGACCCTACTCAAAACTAACGAAAACAAGATCTAACAAGGTATGTGTGATCGTGGTCGAATATATTTTAAGACATTAGGACACAACTTGACCTTTTCATGTTTTAAGAGTCGAGAAAAGGACGAAAGATGACTCTAGTCGCCTTCGAATATTTAGTGAGCCCGAAGTGACAAATGCTCAAGTGAGCCTTTTCTTTTAAGGAGTCCGAAAAGGATCAAAAAGTGACTACTCTGGAGAAACTAGGCAAGGGGTTTACCAGACAATCCATAAAACTGCATATACACCTTAACAATGATATGAAAGCCAAGGACTTTCCGTACGACAGTCAATCTTCCCGAATGCTGTGTTCGGTGCGTTACGGGCTGTAAGGCGGAAGACACGACTTCCTGTGGATCAAGGATGATAACCTAGTGGAGTCTCCTCATATATACGCAACAGTACATGGTAGCACAAGTCCGTACTAGACCACAGTTGAGTCACAAAAGGAGGAATCACCCAACCTTAAGTGAAAACAAAAGTGACTAGGTTTAACGACGCCGGAGCACGTCTCTAGCCTAGACCTCAAGAATGTGAGCATTATTTTCCAACACGTTTTTAGATTTATTCGATTTATTTTAAAGTTGATCTTGAGTTAAGTTTCGGTTTTCAGGTCCTACCATATGTAATCTCTCAAAATCCCTAAATGCAATCTATATGCCGAAACATGCCATTCCATTCGATGAATGCTAATTACAAGAGAGTTAAAGAGATTTCATGCAAACGAAATGATCACAAACAACAAAAGAGTTTCCCTAATGCAGCTAATGCAAATCAATAAACTTTTCTTTAAGATCACTAAATCACTAATCGAAATGAAAAGTCCTAATTTTCATTAACTGATTCAAAGCAAAAGAATTTTTTCTTTTTGATAATGGCAAAATGCACTAAAGAAATTTTGAGAAATAACACAAACAAATTCTATCCAATACGCACACGTTCAGTTCCTCAAATCACCAATCAAACATCCAAAAACCAAAAAGATCCCAAAGACAACAATGAGCCGTGTGATCTGGGCTCAAAGTGAGACGAAGCAGAATTTAAGTGAAGACGAAGCAAATCACCCAAATAATGCAACAAAATGATTCACAACTACCAAACAAGTGTAAGGGAGCAAACAAAAGAGCCAACTGGACCACAAAAAGATCAAAACACCTTAGGAAGGCTCGATTCACAAGGCCACTAGATGCCCTACGGCTAGAAATGTGAAATCGGTAGAAAAAAGCAAACACCCAAAGGGTAGCGATCAAAGCCAGTCAAGTCACACTCCAACACACTCAAGTAGTCAGATAAAGGTACTTAGGACAAAACCAAAGCTCAAAAAGTTCACAACCAAGCAAACTTCAAAAGTTTACAGGCCTGGCGCGACTGTCAGGCCGCAACAAGCGCCTTTCAGGAATTGGCGTGGGTTGTAAATGTGCAACATGCGCCAACCAGTACGATTGTCACGCTATAAACTAGCGCTAGCCGAGTTTGCTATGGAAAAATAAAAACAAAAGAGCCAAGGCCGAAACTAGCAATACCTAAGTACACCAAGAGGCAAAAAGCAACACATGCATTCAACCCAGAAAGCTAAACAAGCGGGAGAAACCAAGGAAATAACCAAAGAAGAAGGCAAGTTCCAAGTCGTTCAGTTTGCAAACCAAACTGGAGATGGACTGAAGTAGCATTGATCTACTTCGCTAATGCAAAGCAATAGCGTTTCGAAGGCTATCTGACAAGACTTCAGGCTCCGTCTAAAGTTTACAAATCAAACAACAAGACAAGATAAACAAACAAGGCAAAAGCCAACAATCCTAGCGGAATCGCCAAATTGTTGTGTAGGTAAATCCCCTCTGCGGACAGAGACGATCCCACTAGCCTAAATGGGGTCTAGCAACAATCGAACAATGCTAACACACAGGTTGCTAATTGCAAAGTAAAGGCCAATGATGAGATCCTACCTCGAATCCAACGCTAGTATTCATAGAAGAGTCGTCACTTCCGTTCTTTCGCTTCAGCTGGTCACAATCCTCACGATCCTCGTGAACAGACACCTGCACATGCAAAGAACAAGACAAATACAAGCATAAAATCCAAGAAATGCAACTATGTATCAGTAAAAAAGGATATAATGCAAACATAATTATAAAGACACATGAGTGGAACCATAATGATAGTCGTCTATTATTATTGATAAACAAAAGAGAATACAACCAAGTTCTGACGTCAAATCCTCCTTTGACTGGGTGATTAGCAACACATGCCTTGCAAAGCTTGTAAGGGATGGGGAAAAAGCCTCTCTCTCCTTGATTACTTGGACATGGATCTCCTCCTTAAAGATATAGCCTCATAGGGATGAACAAGGCCTCTTGTAGCATGAGCTTAGAAATTCTTAGACTTTGGGACTTAGATTTGGGAGCTTGGAGAGTAGAATTACTAACTAGCTTGTCAAAGGAAAAAGAACAAGCTTATATAGAGGTAGGAGGAGTAGATAAGACCATCCAAAAGATTCATGGGATTGTCCTTATCATTAGGAAGCTTCCATGAGAGGTGGAGAACTACTTCCCTCCTTGGGAGATTCGAAGCCCAACTGAACTAACTCAAACTAGAATCAGTTCATGAATAGGTTAGAAGGAACCTTCAGAAGTTTATTTGTTAAAAACTTTACCCAACTGGGTTGGCGCTAGTGCGACTCTGACATAGAGTGCCAGCTGGCGTGCCCTCTTTGGAGGATTTCCCCCATTGGCGCGAGTGATACACTGTGGAATACTGCCAATGGAAAAAGGGCTATATTTATGGGTATTTTGCAGAAGCTGTCTTCAGGGCACATGAAGTACATACTTGAGGGGATACAATGCAGATGTTTTCAAGTTATGTCACTTCTCACAAGTCCCGGAATAGGTCCTCCAATGTACAGGAGAAGGGGTAACAGGGATGGTGACAAAATACTGTGTAAAAATGGGGGTTGGCATTCCCCGTTTGACCCTGTGCCATTCCACTAGTTGGTGATTGCGGTTGTGTCATAGGTAAAAGATATTGTTGCATTACAACCTGCGAAACTTGAGGTTGGCATACAACTGGAAACGCTTGTACTTGCGATACTGCCACAATAGCCGGCGTAGTGGTCATGTTTGTCATAGATAAACTTTGTTGCATTGAGCATACAACTCTTGGTTGTTGAGGCAGGATTGGCACCCAACCGCTAGTTGTAATTCCAGCATAGCCTAAATTTTGTTGTGAACTCACGCATGGTTGTCCTTCCAAAGAAGGCAATGAAAGGGTATACGGCCCTCCATACGACGGTAATCCAGTACTCAAAGGAATGATTTTCCTTTGGGGACCGGTTTTCCCAAATTGACACTGTGAAGGATCAATTTGTCGAGACTCAACGTAAGAGATTCCAGATACAATTCCGGACGAACAAACGGGAACAGTCCATACTGTCGAAACATCCCCTCGATGGACTCCATCCAACGATTGAGAGCTGGTTGGGACAGATGGCACGCCGGCGAACATTGTCGGAGTAGCAGAAGGAGCTTCTGCTGCTGCTGTGTTGGGTAACACAGTCCTTGATGTCGACGGTTGTTCAGACATATTAAGCCTATCCAAAAGATTCCTTAGTGATTCTTTAGGAACTTCCGATGGCGGGTGAATATCTTCTGATGAAGAAGGACACAAGGTGATCCTGGCTCCAAATTGTGTTGGAGTGTTAGATGGAGGATCTTCCACAATCTCTTCTATGGCAATCAATCCAGGAGGAAGAGGCAGACCGTCAGGTCCGTAAAATATTTCTGGTTCCAAAGAAGATATAAGTTCTGCAGTAGTAGATGGTTGGGGAGTAACACCTTCCGAATTAGTTGTAGATGGAGTTGGTTCATGAATAGAAGTGTTTACTGTCACACTAGCATCAGTTGTAATGTCCTTTTGTTGCTATGGAATTTCTCCTATAGAGGCAGGGATACCAGAAATGTTCAGAGTAACCGGAGTCTCTGAGGATGTCGGAGTACTAGCTCCAACCAACCTAGGGGACTTTGACCCGATCAAACGAGTTCGCTTTGTCCGGAATGGTTTCGCTTCCGGAGTCAACGATGGTTGACTTGTAAGTCTCCACGAACGACGAGGTTTTGATTGACTTTCTTCCACGATTGCGGATTACTTGATCAACTCAAAATAAAAGGGAAAAATGTTTTTTGAATTAAATTAATTTTAGATGCTTTGACACAACTTGTTTTTTCAATTTTTAAGAGTCGAGAAAAAACAAAAAATGACTCTAGTTGCCTTCGATTTTTAGTGAGCTTGAAGTGCAAAGTGCTTAGAGGACCTTTTCTTTTAAGGAGTCTGAAAAGGAGAAAAATAGACTTCTCTGGAAATATAGGCAGAGGGGATTACAAAACCAATCGCAAAACTGCAGAATACTTTTTACGGTACGGCAGTCAATCTTCCCGAATGCTGTGTTCAGTGCATTGCGATCGATAGGGCAGCAGACACGGCTTCCTAAGGATAAAGGATGCAGCATATTGTGGTCTCCTAATATATACTTGATGGTACGTGGGAGCACAAGTCCGTACTGGCACTTTCCGTCTCAGAGTGGAGGAATCACCCAACCAACAATGAAAACAACAGTTACCAGGTTTTACGATGCCGGAATACGTCTCTGGCCTAGACCTCTAGATGTTGTGCATTAGGTTCCAAAGCGTTGTTAGATTCATTAAATTTATTTTAAGTTGATATTGCTTAAAAATTTGCCTTTCAGGTTCACTGCGTGATGTGTATACAATTCCTAAAATGCAGTCTAAGATGATAAACAAACGTTTAATTTTCTTTTGGTAATGAAAATCCTAGCTACTAAGGAAAGAAACTTAAGAATCTTTCTGCAAAGAGAATAGAGCACACGCTAAATGCATTGTCCTAAATCAAACCAAGCAGTCAAAATGCAAATGCACATGCATGTATTTGTTTTTCAGCCTTCTTAATGTATGAATGATGATAAGAAAGCTATGTGCAAATCTGAATTATTTTCAAAGCGACAGCTCAACAAATTTATTTTCAAAATGACGTGAAGGTAGGAGAGACACTTTGCGATTTCGAAATGAAAATTGCTTTTCGACACTTTAAAAACTATTAATTCAATCATATGCAATAGTAACTGTATAATTGACTATCAGGAATAATAGGATTGTCTTCTAAAGCTAAAAACGATGGCTACGACACTTTCAGATCAAGAAACGACAGTTCGACTACGCTACTTTTTTGCAAAAGAGAACTGAAAATGGTGTACAATACATAAAAACACTTACAGTTCTTTGCACTTTGGAGGTGGAATATGTAAGAGAAGGGGGTTTTCATAGAAATACACTGACTACAGACAACAAAACTCCTGAATATGACTAAAAATAATGAGGAAAAAACCAAATTCCGAAGGTAAATTTAACCTTCCCTGACCATCGCACCTGTTACACAGTGAAACCAGTATGCAGCGCACCTACTGCACTTGGGAAGTGTGATGCATACATACTGCCTTGAAGGCAGGGTGCGATGGTACCAGTGCGAGACTTTAAACAAGTTTTTACTCAAAATTTGCAATTCAGTTCAGGGATTTAGGCCGAGTAAGTGATGTTCAGTATATGTAAAACACAACAGGGTAGATCCTAGAGGTTACTAGAGCCACCACTTAGGGCAATTAGACTATTTGCAGATCGATTATTTAATTCATAAACAAAACCCGGAGATAGACTGAAGCAGCATTGATCTACTTTGCATTTGTATAATAAATGCAGTTCGAAGGCTAGCTAGCTTGGCTTCAGACTCCATCTGTAAGTTTATAAAAGAGACAAAGATAGGCCAACAAACAATCTAGTCGCTCCCCAGCGGAGTCGCCATTTTGTTACCGTGAATAGTGTCCACTCGGATGCTTCTATTCCCACTAAGATTGGTGGCTATCTTAGAAACAAACAAGTAAAGTCTACTTTCGCTTTCCTTTATGAAAATAGATAGGAGTGGAACAAAGGAGACCAACCTTAGTCTTGCGCTTGATTTCATCTCCTTCCTAATAGAGCTTTGCCACTTTTGCTTTGTCTGCCCAGCTTCGAAGAGCACCTGTGGAATCACAGCAACATACTACTATCGAAGAACAAATATCTATATTCATAAATAACACAAGACCAGATGTGTGTTAACCATACAAATGCATATATAATGAAACATACAAGAATATGGAGGAAAACTTGAATAGCTTTATTAAGATGAAAAGTAGCAAGAGGATTACAACAATATGTTCTGACCCAGCATCATCCTCCAGCAAGAAGGCCCTTCTTCACCTCAAGTAAATCTTAGATCTCCCAACACTATGAAATTACACCAGAAAACCAACAACACTTCTCTATAAGATACAAAATTCCAGCCTGTGGATCTCTGTGATGAGGGATCCATATATAGATGATTATAGGGAGGTGAGTCATCTTCTGGAGTCTTGATTAGTGTCCTCTCTCTAATAGTTCTTGCTTCCACTTAGAGAATGATGATCTCTTACTCATCCCTGGTCGAAAACAGAGAGGCAAGTGTCAGAGGGGAAGCTTCTGGAAGATCCATTGATCTTCCACCTCGCATTGCCCTGCCATTTGTCCATTCTCGACATCGCAACCCTCACAGGAGCCTTCAGTATGATCGCACCTATACACTGGGAAGGTGTATGCATCACACCCTCTGCACTGGGGTTTCAGTATGGTCCAGTTTTGACCATTTATGAGCAGTTTTTAGTGGAGAACTTCTGGGAAATGATGTAATCAGTTGACCTTGTTCCTTTAGGCAATGAAGCAACACTTTTAGGGACTTAGGAGCCCTCAATTTATGGACATTTATGATTGGGGTTGAAGTGCCCAAAAATGTCTATAACACCACTCTCCTCACCAGGTGCTACTAGAATAGATGCGTGCATAGGTTTATTTCGGTTCAATTATTTATTATTGTGAATGATTATCAGTGTGTTGTTGTGAGTCTTAACTTGTATAAATATTTTTATATATTCACTTCCACGCGATACTTATGACTTATGTGAGAGTCCTATTATAAAATACAGCATGGTTACTACTATTGGCCCATTAAACATGCCGTAATGTTGAACCCTTGAGCTCTGTTGCCACTTGTAACATCCCCTAAAATTTTTATAATTGTTACCCATTTACTACATAGCTAGGAATGTGATAAGCACGAATCTCACCTTCCCCTAGGTTAACTTTACAACAATTTTTTTTATATTTCTCGGTTGATAATAGACCTTGTTTGAAAATAATTAAACTACAACACATTCATCTAATAAACAACAGCACGAAATAACTATAGTTCCATATAGAGCGTTGACACATTTATCACATACACTTGTGTTGTACTCATGAATCCTTACAAGATTTCAATTCATATTTAAATATTTGCACTTTGAGGTTTCGCTTCATCACTTTTGTAATTCTAAATTAAGTTAATGGACCGTCATGATCCATTCCACTCGGAACATTCTCGATATGAAATAGCATCCGTCCATTTGGTGATCCACCCTCAAGATCCATGATAAGATCTCTGGTGTACCACTATTAATCTTATCGAACGATGGAGATGGGTTGATGGGGTTAGAGGGAAACTAACTCATCCTCCCCCCCTATCTCCATCGAGCGTCATTTTCTTATTTCTTCCTTCGCACTTGGTTTTCTTAATGTGACAAGGTTTTATTGCTCGGAGACTTCCTCTACTAGCCATTCATGGTGTCCAACTGAAATTACTGGGACCATGGCAAACTATTCCAGATTCATGGTGTCCATCTCTTGTTCTGGGGTCCGACTAAAACCAACACAGAAGGAAGAACTAACCCTTACCTACCGATTTATTTTCCAAATACTTAAATTGCGTTCATTCACTTCCAACGAGATAGTAATATAAATTCACAGAGTATACTGGTTTCACAATTATTACAAAAGAAATAAAAGTTAAGGATAAATACAAAGTTGAGGAAATCAAATTATTCTTGTTATTCTCCCTTCTAAGATGCCTCACGTTTTCCTCACACCTTTCTCGGCTTCTTTTCCCCAACATAAATAATTTATCTCTAGGGATGGGAGTAAAACTTTAGCTTATTGATTTTTCCACGTAAATTCTATTCTTTGGCTAACCATAACTAATTTTTTAATTAAAATTTTAAACATTAAATTTGCCCACAATTCACTGAATTATTATAGTAAAAGAAAATTAAATATTTACTTTTCAGTGAGAGGTGTTACATTATCCCATGGTAAATAGGAACATCACTGTTTTTTCTCCCAAAACCTGAAAATTAACACTTTTATTTTACCCATAAAAATAAATGTAAAATTAACATGACCTTTCTAATAAAAATGATGGATCAATGATGTAATTAAATTAAATAAAAAAAATAAAAGATAAATGTAAAATTTGATCAAATGTTGTTTTTACAAATCATAAAATAAGATCATACATCATCGATAATTAAGTTAAATGATTCATCCCAAAGAAATTCAAAATTAATATTAATCTTTTAGATATTTCTCTTGTGATAAATTATTTACTAAATTAATATTTTATTACTTTTCTAAGTAGTAATTTAATTGATCTAAAGCATATCTTATATCTTATACAGTTAGCGTATTCCTTGGCAACTCAAGGTATGTGGGTTGGGGTGACTTAGCGTATTCCTTGGCAACTCAAGGTATGTGGGTTGGGGTGACAATACCATCCACAATTAGCGTATTCCCTGGCAACTAAAGATATGTGGGTTGTCTTCTTAATCTTATGGAACTCTTTGTTATTCCCGCATCTCCCTCAAAATCTAAACGAATCCATCAAAACCACTTTGAGAGTCCCCTATGTCGAGTTGGCCGACGTCATCGCATAAGCAGCCATAAACATGTATAAATAAATAAATTGACTTCGTTGCTATGAACATGGATAAATAAACGATAAATGAAAGTAAAAAAAAGAAGCGATAGCGATAGGGTCGATAAGCAATTTGCGAGGCTCTGATTATTGATTTTACGCTCAAACTACACAGTAGTACAAGGGACCAAATTGTGTTGGTTGGTGAGGTATTTTCTAAAAGAGGTTCTTCTGGCAGCTTTCACAACAGAAGCAATGGAAAATCAATTGTTCCAATTTGGAGATGAAGAAACAGCTGACATAAAATTACAGATGGTTACTGAAGATGGAAACGAAGAAACTAATGTGTACCTTCATTCTAAAGTTTTGAGAAAATCAGAGTTTTATGAAGCTTGGCTTTCTAATCGTTGGTCTTTGGACGAGCAACCTCGTGAACTCAAGATAAGAAGCTCAGTTAGTGCAGAGATTTATCTCAGATGTTTTCAGCTCATGTATTCGTGTGAATCAAGCCAACGCTTTTGTTTTTCCGGTGTCGATGAAGCCCTAGATATTCTACCAGTTGTTTCTCAAATGTTCTTTCATGAGGGCATAGAGCAATGCATGAAATATTTGGAAGTTGTTCGTTGGAGTCCAGAGCAAGAAGTCAAACTTCGAGCCATGCTATCCGCTTTGCAGATAAATATTTTGCCGGAATTAGCTGCCAGAATTGGTATGAGCCCGGACAAATCTGGCTGTGGGAATTTAGATATGGTGAAACAGACTTTACATGACATGTTTACGATTTTTAGTGGAACAAACAATAGTCTACCTCGCACAGAAGTGGAGAAATATATTGTAGCATACTTTGAGGCCGCACGTACATCCTCACATAAGGCAGTTGCTGCTACCTGCAGGTCTGCACTGTTAGACGAGTTTCATGGCATCGTAGAACGTATTAGAATCAACGAGGATAGTAACATGGAAGAACCAGCTCTTAGTGCTTGGTCTACCCTATTGTGGCTGTTTGATGTTATTAGGCGCTGTGATGACAAGCTCTATCAAACGTTTGTTAAAATCTTTTGCGGGAATGATTACCTTCGTGATTCAGTAAGATACAGTGGGATTGGTGTGAATTTTAAAACCGATATTTTAGTTGATCGGATTCTAAATGCAATGAGTAATGGGGAGATAATTATGCCTGCTGCATTTAGGGTTTCTTTTCTATTCAACTGGCTAGATCCCATGGTTCTGCTGATTTCCAATCATCCTATGAAGGGTGAGAAACTATCAGCATTAGAGAAAGGAATTATGAATCTGGGTGAAACCCTTCCACTCCCTGCTCAGAAATTTATTTACAACTTTTGGAGAGACGTATTCAAACGACTATCAGTGGACAACAGTAATGCGCTCAGGTGGTGGGCTCATAAAATGCAGGATGCCATCAAGAATGGCCTTATTTGATCAAACTGGTAGCATATATTGAACCGTTTTATTCCGATCTCTTTTCATTTTATGCTCAAGGATTTCGTTGTTCGCGTCAAACATTCTTTGTTATACTTTATAATGTTTGGTTTTGGATTAACACCTGCTCTTAGGTTCAGTCAACATGATTTTTCATGGGTTACGTTTTGTATTATATAAAGCTTTCTTATTCAACGTCTCAGCGTTTACTATATTATCTTATCTTTCGCAATTTTATATTTTATATTATTTTAATGGGAAGAATTTTATTTTTATTGATTTTGGATTTTTTTAGTAAATAAGGGGATATCTTATATTAATTTGGTGTCTATTTAAAATTAAATAATAATAATATATATTTTTAATTATTTATTATGGAAAATTAATGCATTATATTTGAATCAAGAAAAGTTTTGTGCCATGTAATGTAATTTTTCTTAGTATTGATCCTAGACAAATAGAGGTTATGTCTGCATGATTGTTTAATCCGAAAATCTCTAAAAGTGAGGGGCACTATCATCATTCTTGTCATCCAAAATGAAGGAAATTGAATACATTTCTATGATTTAGAAAAAAACTCTCATCAAGGAAAAAAGTTGTTTAATATAAATACGATATGTGCTAGAAGCCAAATCACCAAAAACTCCATGTCCTCATACCATCATCAGCCCTTGAATCCCATCCCCCACACCATCCAAAGAATCAAGTCAAGAACCATAAAAATAGGGGAAATCAAATCTTGTAACAACAATCTTCAAAAAGGTAAGTGCAAATGAGTTTTAACCACACATTAGAATTAATAATATGTTGTGATTTGAAAATTTGCAGAAATATGGAAATTTATTGTGAAGGTACGGGATCACCCATAAATGATGGTGTTGATATTCATGACAGACAACTTGTCTTCACACAAAATATTGAGGTACAAATTTCCTTGGAATTCAATATTGGGGTGGTAAATTTTGAGCAAAGATTACAAAAGACAAGCTAAAAAATAAATAGTTGAGATCCATATATTTATCTAGAACTCCCCAAAATTATTTCCCTTAAAGAAAAATATTTTCATGTAAGAAATCACAAGGTTCTTAGAAATATCTCTAAGGCTCAGACCTTTGTCTTACATTTCACCTTTGGTGCATAGTGGAGGTAAAGTAGAGACACCTTGAAAAAAAAAAGAGCTACCTCTACACAATATTCAATATGAAGAAATCATTGAGATTAAATTTATTTAAAGGAAACTATTGTCCATTTTTATGCCCATGTTGTTGTTGGACTGATTAGAATCATATAATGCATAAACAATATTGAATTTGGAAATGATCAACAAAACACCCCATTTAGGATACATACTTTTGGACTTAAACTCTACTCCCAAAGCACATAGTTTGGGATGACTATGCAAGTTATACATGTTCAACATATTCACAACAATAGCATTATAATGCAAAGATGTTATGTACAAGGCCCCAATTTTTCCAATAATGAAAATATTAAAAAAATAACATTTACATTGGTGAGTTTAGGGAAAAAACTAAAAACATGAAATTTATTGTACACAAGTCAATCATTTGCCAAAGAATAAAAAATAGCAATCTCATTAACAATTGTGAGCCTAAGTAATCAATAAATATGCTCACAGGAATGAGGGGCATTTCTTTCAACTACTCTAGTAAAATAATCAACTCTAAATCATAGTGTGATGAATAGCTAAAATCAGAATTCCAATATTGTCTACTAGAAAGATGACCCCCAACTTTTTAGGTGACAGAAAGCCACCATGTTCTTTGTCATTGTAGTTATGAAGATTCATAGAAACCAAAGTTCTAGAGGATGTTAATATGATTAACTACTCCTATGCATCACCATAGAAGCTCATAGTGTTGCAACCATATTGGCCTTCCATGGTAACCCTTCATTTGTTTTTTTATTTTGAGTTGACTCAAACATAACACATGCTTATTTTGGGGCCTACCCACATCCTCATCCTGCTTTGGGTGGTTGTTGAATGTGATTGTGCTAGTTGATTGGGCCTTGTGTTTTCCAAAACCATATTCTTTTAACTTTTGAGGTCAACCACTATAAAAATTAACATCTTGACATTATTTGTTATCTCTCACAATTATTCCCTCATATTTGTCACTTACTTGATGGGTCCATTATTTTTTGCAACCAATAGTTTCTTATCAAAGTTTAGAAGTATAAAGATAGGATCTTAAGTGACAAATTAATAATTTTATTTTTCCAACCAGTAGTGTATCATCAAACTTGAGAAGTATCAATATCTCAATTGGTTTTCTGACTACTTGTGACTGCTAGGATTCTATTGGTTTCTACTTTGAATGATAACCATAACATTTTTCCACTATCATATCTTCTTACAAGCTTCTTTAAAGAGTGATGGGAATTTTCTAACTTCATTTAATGAGTCAAATTGTTGATAATAGTCAAAATACTTATCCATCTAGATCTCTAATTATGTAGAAATGGATATTGAAACTAGACCATGTCCATCTTTATGTAGGCATCTTCTATTTCAAGGTACAACCATTCATTGTATTTTTAATGGTTCTTCTTTCTCAATCATTGTGAAAAAATAAATGCCTCTAGTTTGTCAATATTATTTGAGTGCTATGGATAGGTGGTGTTAGCGCTTGAAATTTTACCTCAGGCTGAAAAAGGTAAACTCCAAGGCAACATCAAACCACTTAGCCTCGTAGCTAGCCCTACGGGGCAGGAGAGGGCTCTCTCCAGTATATCTCGGCAAAGATCTTCAACGCGTAGAGATAACCAATAAAGAACACTGATTTTAGGCTAGTAAACTGATAAAAAGTTTGATTTGGGATTTTTAGGGTTTTGGTGGAAAATTGGGGAAAGGCAATTTTGGGTGCGGGGATTGGACACAGTTTTCGCAGGGGGTTCTTTGGGGCAAGGTAGGAGACTGTATTGATGCCTTTGATAGATGTGGATGGATGAGAATGACTGGTGAGAAGCTAAGGAGAGCAAGCAAGCACCTTGAATTCTCCTTAAACAGCTGAAAACATTGATATTAAGCAAACTTAAAGGCAGAGCATAGCAACCATGAATTCTACCTTAACACTTCATTTGCCTAATTTGCAGAAGAAAAAGTAAGAAGATGATTCACATAACAAACTTACAAGTACAAAGAGAAACACACCATCAATACATGTAACCACAGGAATCCCAAAAGGGACTGCAAAACCCTGGTCTTTCTTCCTTTGCCAAAATGCAGAGATACAATGAGTAATACAATAGAAGCTTTCTCCCTCAAGAGTCCAACCATGAAAATGACTAAGAAAATACATAATATAGGAAAGCTAACATCTTTCCTTCTCTAGGGGTCGAGCTCACTATCCTAGGAGTTGTTTCAACCAATTCCAAACTGAGTACTAAAATTTAGCAATCACACATGCTCAACTGAACTTCAAGCCTTCTGACTTGAATTTACTAAACTAACTGAGAGAAAAGAGCCATGTCACATAAGTTAACTGCATCCAAGTTGTCATCTGATATCGTAATTCGAATTTTCTCAATTTGACCAAGGCAAAGTCAAATTGAGACTTTCTTGTTGCACTTCTCAATAGAAATAGGGAATATTTTCTTCTCCTTTAGCGCTGATAAAGCTCCCAATCTTGATGGAATTTCGATTCATTTCTTCCAATTCTTTTGAGAAGTGATCAAGTTTGATTTTTGTCAAATAATTAATTATTCCTTCAAGCATTATGGCATAGGAGGAGGGATCAATTCTTATTTTCTAGCATTAATTCCTAAGGACTTGAACCCTTCTTCATTTACCATATTTCGTCCAATTTCTCTTTACAATGTTTCTTATAAAGGGATCTAATTTTTTTTAACAACAAGACTTAAGCCCCTCCTCTCCAAAATAATTTAATAAAATCGGGGAGGATTTGTCTACTAATGACAATTTTTTTATAATATCATTTTGGTTCAGGAGGCAATCCATTATAGTTATTCAAGAGGCGACAAGGCATGGTAATCAAGCTCGATATGGAAAATGCTTTGATAGAGTAAGACAAAATTTCTTATTCAAAGTAATGACCAGATTCAAGTTTGAAAACAAATTCATCCAATGTGTTTCTTTATGCATCTCAATGCCTTGGATTTCACCCTTGGAAAATGGGATATTGACTAGATTTTTTAAAGCCTCTCGTGGTATTTAGCAAGTATGTTCTCTCTCCCCTTTTCTTTATATTATAGTTGCTAATTCTCTTAGCGAAAGATTAGACTACAATTGCATGAAGGAAAAACTCTAGGGTATTATATTTTCAAGGGGTATAAGAAGTACCATTCACTCCCAATTTTTGGATGAACTATTATGCATGGGAGAGGCATTTGTTATAATGGCGAAGAGATTCAAATTATTCTTGGATCATTTTTTGGAAGCTTACAGAGATATGATTAATTCTAGCAAATCTCATATGTATTTTTGGAATATTAGATTTAGGAAGCAACTCTAAATTGCCAAGATTGTAGGCTTTCATTTGGTGGAATCCTGGAAGGAGTTCGAATATCTTGGCATTCCATTATGCCTGAAATATCGCTCTACACAACCTGGACTAGTATTATCACCAAATTAAAATTGAAGTTCACCCAATGGGGGACTTGATGTAGTCTTTTCGATCATCAATTCTTGATCAAACCTATTCTCTCAGCTCTTCCTCTCTATCAATTTTAAGGTCTTTTGGCCCCACAAAACGTCCTTTCGAAAATGGCCAAGGAAATTCAATTTTTTTTATGGGAAGGAGATAATAACAACTCTAAAAATGTGCATTTATTTAAGTGGCCCACAATCTAGTTCCCCAAAGCACATGGGGAACTTGACATATTGGGTCTAGGGCTTATGAATTAATCTATTGGAGCAAAACTTGTTTGTTGCTTCCTCTCCTTGAAGGAAGAATGGTGGAAAATGGTTTTCTGTTCAAAATACCTACCATTTGGGAAAGTATCATGCTTGGAAGGGTTTCCATCCTCATGTGGGGATTCCATAGTGTGAAAACTATTTTTAAATTCTCTGCCTCTTATAAAATCATAGAACTCTTAGAAACTAGGCAATGAGGAGAAAAACAAAATTTGGTCAAATAAGATCATGCACTATCCCCCTTTAGAAAAAAAATTAAAATTAGAGCCCCTTCAAAATGTTTTTACAACACAGGGAAGGTTTACCTTAGCTAATATTTTCTTATGGGACTAGCGAGGGAATTGGATTGGATAAAAATAATATTTAATCCCCTCTAACTTCTTAAATCTTCCTTAGAAATTTCGTATGGCCTTGGTTGATTGTGTTCCTTGGAGTCGTGAAGCATTAGACGAATATGGATGGAAGAATTCAAGCTTTATAACCAATGAAGGGTACACTATACTCTTGTCCCCCACGATTCACCTCCAAAATCACGTTGTTGGGCAAAAATATGGCTTTCAAATAACCCACCCAAGGATAATTATTTTTGTTGGTTGTTGATGCATAAAAAGATTTTGACAACTGAGAGCCTCCAAAAACAAGGTATCCAAGGCCATTCCCATTGTTGTATCTGTAAAAATTGTGATGAATCCATTCACCACATCTTCTTGAAATGTCCATATGTTAAAGAAGTTTGGGTTACAACACTAGCCCCTATCTATGATGGTTTATTCTCCCAAGCATTATTCACGAGCTCTTCTCCTATAGGAATTCATAATATTCTAGTATCTTTCTCCATAAAACTTTTTCAAGTTAATTTGGGATGCCCTACCAAAATATATCTGTTAAAAAGTATGGATTGCAATAAAAGCAGACATATTTCAAAATAGACAAGTTTCTTCCCAATTTATTGTTATGCACTTACGCTTTGGGTTCTATCCCCTTGTTGTGGTAAAAACAACAACCCCCCATTTTTTTTAATTGAAACCATAATAAGAATGGGGGACCCTTTGTAGTTTTACTTAAATTCCATATTTAAGTAAAGCTATGGAATAGTTTTACTTATATAAAAAACAAATAAAAAAATAAACTCAAAAAAACCAAAAGCTTTAAAATCCATAAGTTTCTAAGTGCTTTGATATTTTAATAAAGTTAGTTTTATTTAATATTCACCATGGCCATGGCTTGTGTATATAAATAAGCTTGATTTCTATAAGAACCATTGCAGTCCAAGCGTAATACAAATAACACACAAACCTAAGACTCATGCTCGCTCGAGTCCTAGCCCACATGCCATGTAATCTTGTTGGCATTTCCCCCAACAATTTCCTTAGAAGTATCACTTCGTTTCTTCCGGGATCTAATAACTAGGACAACATGGACTGGTGGGCCCCCCTTTCCTCCATGCATACAATTCCTTATTACGCACATAGCTCCACCCTTTTCACCCTCTACTTTTCTACTTTCCACGTAACCCCGTAATATTTCCTCGGTGATTGCGAGCAGATCTCCCTTGGTTTCTTCCGAGATTTTATTATTGGGGTGACTCATCAACCAACCAACGCACTACTTTCTCAAAATGTGTGCCTCTCTCCATTTGTCCATGAAAATGTGCCCAGGGCCTACCCACCACATCATCCTGACAACCCTACCTAAAAAATTTCAATAGGAGTCTCCATTCGTTTCTTCCGAGCTTTTATTCCCAAGGTGACGTAAGAACCAAGTCAGATGAAAAGTCATCATCCCCCTCCCATCTGCGATTGACACATGTCACTTTCATGCAGACGATACTCCCACTTGTAAAATTGATAACTGTGCCCTAAGTATTTGATTTCATGTCTTTTCACTTTTTATGCATTTGAATTTTATGTGAGTAGGTTTGTTAGTTGAATTAGCTAAAATTTTCATTTATCACTCTGTAAATCATCATTCTAACCCTGTCTTTGGCATTTTTCGGTGAACCATTTTGGCAAGCTATGGAAAACTCAACAATATGGGGAAAAAACAGATTGTACAACAGACATCAGGGCCAATTCTTGAATATTTTGACGATAAAAACCCAAATGCCTTTCTCTTTTTAGACTTGGTTATCACCATGGACATGGATATCTCCTCATGGGAGACAATGTATAAACAAATTGAACAATAATTAAATGATATCGTTGAAGAAATTACAGGTGCCACAGTTGCTACAGATGATCACAGTGGAAGAGTTTTGAGGCCACGCTCCTAGATGTCAAAAATTTTGCTTGCACAAGGTAGTTTCTCATCCAAAAATTCTTCC
>APFE031460605.1:87269-119393 GCA_000404065.3 Pinus taeda | reverse complement strand
ATGAGTGCTAAGTGAACTATTCAAAAATCATGAGAAATTAGTCAGTTATGACTACCTCTCATGGAAATGGTCATACGTGAATGACTTACTTAACGCAGTTGAATCCCAAAAATGATATCTAATTAAATCTATTATCTAACTATTTCTAAATTTTCTCCTTAATGTCGCAAGCATTCAGTATTTTGTTGAGTGGAGTTGGCTGACTGTCTTCCGTCTTTGGTTGAGTTAAGCAAATAGAATCTACAAGAGCTGGCATTATCTTCTTAGTAAAATTGATGATATACTTGAGAGTCATCCAATGACTATGTGACATTACCATGTGTACCTGGTAATAATCCCATTTCAACTTGGTTAACCCTTGGACTGCTTCTACTTTTCCTTTAGTCTTCTGTTTCCAGTTTGTTTCTATCGCTGCTTTCTTGTAATTTTCAGGGCTTATAGGTGACTGAGTAACTAGGAGCCTTCCTTTTTGAACAAGTTTTCTTAGCGATGCGCGATTAGCGCTAATCGCGCATCAGAAACTGCCTTTGTTTCTTGATCCGAGATTCCCTGATGCGTTTTTCGCCTCTTGCACCTTTTTCTCTCATTTGGTATAAAGCTCAAAATTTGTAAAAAGAGTGATTCCATGAGCTCTTGACCCTAAGAATTAAACTGTCTGTTTCTGGTATCAGCATCGTTCAGTACCCATTCAACCATGGCTATATATGAGAAATCTGTGATGGATGCCTCAAAAGAGTTCTGCGGTTCTTTCTCTCCCTTAAGTGGATTAGGTGTGCCTTCTGAAATGGACATTGTAGTGCTGTCTTTCCTCCTCATAGTTTCCTGCATACTTCCTTGTATAATGCTTCGTCCTTCTTTCCTGTAGTTTACATTCGAGGTGGAAGTAATGATAAAAAGACTAATGACAAGAAAACTTTAAATGCCGAAGATATGCAAAACATGCCACCTTACGTGAGCTAGTTCTTTGAAAAACACAACACCATACTTCATTAACAACTGGAAATCAACTCATTAATTCACATTAAAATGCATGACCAACTCTTGGCTGAAAATTTTTTCTCGAATAATGGGCCAGAACCAACTGCGATGGAGAGGTCCTGCGATTTTGCAAGGTCGCAGTATTGCAATATCACAACATCGCAATATCGTAGTGTCGCAGTATCGCAACATCGCAATATCACAGTATCGCAGATCGCTTAATTGTTATAATCCTTATGTGTGATTCATGTGATTTTTGCGATGTGCAATATGCGATATCGCATATCGGCGATTTTAGAGTTTTTCAATGTGAGTGCTTCTTTAACGTATGCGATGCGATGAAGTTTTGCGTCGCAATCTCGCGTTTTTTATCATTTTAACTCATTAGAAGGTACCCTATCATTCTTTGAGCGATGCGATATCTCTTAAGGAGTGAATTTTACTTTCTTCATTATGAAACTTAGGTTTTTGTTTTTTTTTTTAGATTCTTCAAGGTATCCTAAGTCCATGATGTTGTAAGTTTTATCTAAAAGGAAATATAACACTAATTGATTTTTTAGATTTTTACTGAGGGTCCCCACTTATTTAGTATTAGCAATAACACTTCATAAGGAGGGGGTTGTTGGTGGCCACAACAGAAGGCCAACACCCACTTGCTTGAAAAGTTAATCCACTACTAGAGTATCGAAGATGATCCTTTATGATTGATGAAATGCCTTTGAGGATAGAGGTAGAAGATATTTACTTTATCACTGATCTCTCTCGGAGAGGAGAACTTGTACACTCAACTGGTCGAACACAAGGTAGTCATTCCGTGGAAGACTACGTACATATATACTGTCCAGGGCATCTTGAGAAAATTGAAAGCTAGATTCCAATAAAACATGTAGAGAGTTTGTCCCTGAGGATCTTACTGTTCACCATAGCCAAGATAAATGGATCAACCTCATTGCACCAAACATCACGACTATCCACGAGCTTGGTCGTGGAGTGTCTCACTACAGTTTTTGATTGGTGTACACCTCTTCTTACTAACATGAAGAGCTAGTTGTCCTCCATTCAGAAAGGACAGACCAAGAATTTTGGATATGGGACCATTTTGTGCTCCTTCTTCTTCGAGAAGTTTCCAGGGCTACGTCCCAGAGTATCAGTTTCTATCAGTAGCCCCTAAGATCCTCGTATGGGCAGGTGGGCCAACCTAATGAGATGCCTTGGAGGCGAAGACATGTCGAGCACTGCTTACGATGATGAGTTCTTCTCCTGGTGGGAACAACAAATCATCACTGTGGATGATTATCCCTATGCTGGCATGGATTTTAGAGGATATCCAGATTTGGTGCTACCACCAAACGCCACATGGGGAGAGATAGGTAACCATTTTTTAAGTTTTACCAATTTTTAAGATTTTTTTTTTATGTTTTTCAAATATGAAAATGAACTTAAAGATATTTTTGATGGGATTAAAATACTGATATAATGATCATGTTCCAAATGTGGGTCTGGTACAACCAGACAGATTTGCATGGCATAGGTGTCACGGAAGAGGTGCCAAAGAGGTGGCTGTAGAGACAGAGAGGGTCTTATATGCAGCCCAACAAAACTTGGTGAGATTGACTCACTGGGTACCGATGGAGGCAATAGAAGATATACTTGAGGATATGCAGCGCCACGTGGTAGGAGTTCCACGTGATGGGGTTCGCCTTTTTCGGCATGTGGCCGAAGTAGTAGTCACCTACTTAGCCGCTCATCCTGAGCCAAGTCATTAGATGTATTAGACATGATTATGGGCATTTAGTCTCGATTTTGTATATTATTTGTGAAAAACTTGATGTACACACAGGCGATTCTATGATATATATATACAGTTCCAAATTTTTGATGTTTGTTTTTAGCTTGATGAATGAATGATATGCCAATCTAATGCTTGATTAGCGATAGAATCCACTAATGAATTGTCAGATCGTGGAATGTGAAAATAAGTAATAAAAACAAATGATCTTTGCAACACCCTCACTCTCAAAAATTGGTGATATAAATAAGGATCCCAAACCCGATAAATGTTATTCAATTGTGACACTACCAGCTGTGAGTCAAGATACACTATCAACGAATCAATTCCATAAGAAGTAGCTTCGCATAGTAAATTAATGACAACAGTATATTCGGCAATATTATTTGATTTAGAACCAATACATACTCCCCTTGACACCATCAACTGACCAGTTGGATAATAAATCACCCAAGCTGCAGAAGCAAGATTTTGAGTGTACCGATTAGCACCATCGGCGAATCCAAAATAAACCAAGTCATCCATCAACACTTGCCAAAGCAAATCAAAAAAGTGTCGATATCACAAAAACTCCCAATAAGATATGTACAAAAATAAAAAAATATACAAACAAGCCATTGCTCGGCCATAACCTAAGCAAATTACTTCTTGAGGTAGAGCCCATTTCGAGGTTCTACCAACTTGTTCCCTTCAAAATCGACTAATTCATAAGCCCCTTTTCTTAAAACTCATTTAACTATAAAGGGGCCATACCACATAGACTTGAATTTGCCTACCCTGAAGGTGTCTTTATCTTGGTCATAGACCAAGACAAGGTCACCTTCAAAAAAGACTCGAGGACGGACAACTTTATCATATTGAGTTTTAACCCTTTTCTTATGAGCCTCATTGATTATGGAAACATCTTGACATTGTTCATTGAGATGTTCCAAATGAAGGAGGCGCTCTTCGAGACTAGACGTCTCTAGAAGGAGCTCAACAACTAGCTTAAGAGATGGAATTTCGCATTCAACAAGAAAGATAGATTCCAGCCGTAAACTAACTGAAAAGGTGTAAAACCGGTGGCAATCTTTACCAAGGTTCGGTAGGCCCAAAGAGCCGGATATAACATGAGATACCGATTGGAGTGATTTTTGTCAATTATCCTTTGTAGGATCATCTTGAGGGACTTATTCACAGCTTTGAATTTCCCATTGGCTTGAGGATAATACGGAGACGAATGCTCCTTCCGGAAGCCTAATTTAAGAGCCAATTTAGACATCAATTGGTTCTAGAAATGACTGCCATGATCAGTGACAATCTCTCTTGGGATATCGAAATGAGAAATAATCTGATTGAAAAGGAACAATTTCGTTGTTTCACTATTGTTTTTATAAGTGGGCATGGCCTTAACCCACTTCGTAAAGTAGTCTATGGCCACTATAATGTACTTGTGATTTGCTGTTGAAGGCGCATTACAAGTAGTAAAGTCAATACCCCACTTTGTAAAAGGATCGACAATGACAACAGGGAAAAGAGGAGTTGGATGCACGCTCATCTTCCAAGTATAGACTTGACAAGGGTGGAAACGTTTGACTGCTTCGATATAGTTTTTGAAAAGCGAAGGCCAAAAGTAGCCGGCACGCAAGATTTTCTAGGTTGTAGCAAGCCTTGAAAGATGACCACTACAAGCTCCATTATGGTAATCATTAAGCACAGACTCTGCTTCCTCTAAGGTTAAACAACGCTTAAGGATTGAATCAACCCCTCAGTGATATAATGTATCACCAATGATAACATAGTTCTTAGCCGGGTGACGTAATTTTCGACGTTCATCCTTGGAGGAAATGGAAGGGAACTTCGAAGTCTGGAGATAGATTATGATATCTCCATACCAAGGGTCTTGTGAAGAGATGAGAAATAGATTTCCGTCAGGAAAACTTTCCTCATAAACAGTATCTTCTCCACAAGGTAGCTTAGAAATTAATTCCTCAAAAACCAATGACTTCTTAGACTTGGCCGACAAGAACTCAAGATCGAATTCTTGTAAAATAACAATCCATCGATTGTATTTTCCCCCAATCAATCACCTATTGAAGACAAATTGGAAAGGATTGACCGCCGCTAAGACAAATGTTTTACGTAGCAAAATATAATGTCGAAGCCGCTGGACAGCATGGACAGCTGCCAAGGCTAATTTCTCGACCGAAGAATAGCATAGTTCAGGGCCTACCAAGCCTCGAATCAAGTATTAAATCACATGCTCCATGAGAGCATCATCTTCCTGAACCATAACCATACCTATGGTTGATTCTGTGGCTGCAATATATAAAAGGAAATCTCTACCATAATCCAGTGGACTCAAAAGTGAGGCAGAGATTATCGCCTACTTCAAGGTATCCAAAGATCTTTGCACAAAGTCGTCCCATAAAAATGGAACTCCTTTCCTGAGCAAACACATAAACCCTTTAGTTATCTCAGCATAGTTTTCTATAAACTGTCTCAAGAAATTTTCCTTCCCCTGAAGACTTTGAAGTTGTCGGATGGAAGACGGGGGAGGCAACTAAACTATTGCCTCCACCTTGAAGGGATCATTTGAATCCCTTCAGTTGAAATAATGAACCCTAACAACCGACCAAATGTAACCACGAAAATGCACTTATTTGGATTCAACCGGATCTTGTAAAATCGACATTTCTCACAAACCAACCGAAGGTGACTAGGATGATCAATTCTCTTTCGAGAATGAGCAGTTAAATCATCCAAGTATGCTTCGATGACCTGCTTGATGTCATGGAAAGCATATGACATGGCCCGTTGAAACATGGCTCTAGCATTTCTAAGACCAAAAGGCATATTTTTGTACACAAAGGTACCCCAAGAACATATAAAAGTTGTCTTATGCTGCTCTTTTGGATGGATAGATATCTAATTATAACCGGAGAATCCGTCCATGAAGGAAAAATCTCATTACCCGCATATTCATCAACTATCTGATCAATAAACGGTGTGGGGTAATTATCTTTCTGACAATCCTTTTTTAAATCCCTAAAGTCAATGCACACTCAGATCGTTCCTTGTTTTTTATCAACCAAGACTGGATTAGAATCCCAATCTATTGGGGGAACAAGGTATATGAAACCTACCTTGAGCAACTTTTCTACTTCAGCTTTAATAGATGCTGCTTTCCTAGGATTGATCGGGCGAAGCTTCTTACGAATTGGCTTAGCATTTTCATACGTATTCATCTCATACTGAATGATGGATGGATCAATACCAGGCATTTCTTCATAAGACCAAGCAAATACATCCTGAAACTCTTTAAAGAGGTCAGTGTAAATTTGAATTTCTTGAAGGGAACACTCAGCTCCGATGAAGATATTTTCTATCACATTAGGGTTCCTAGAGATGTTTATTGGCACGGTTTTTGAAATGACCAACATATTACATTTGGCACAGATCTGTGCTAGAGCCAAAGGGTTTCAAACCGTACAAACATCACTAGTAAGTAGATTGGAGAACCTGGATTCGACTTCTTGCAATGGGGGAATAAAGTATGAACGATGGTGTAAATCTTCCCAAGGTCGATCTACACCTGTCATTGCTTCTAAGATTGCTTCCTTAGATGGTAAAACTGTATCTAAGCAATCCATAGCAGAAGTAGAGTCAAGGGTCCAAGATGGGGCCACATCACCATCTAACTCTTCCTGTGAAAAAGGAGTAGGATGGTAGTCTGCAGAGTTAACAATAGAATGATATCTAAGCTCTGCTACAGACATAAGGAATGCAATTCCACCGACTTATCTATCATCTAATGTGGTTGTAGGTGAAGGCAAGGTCCAAGGGTCTGAAAAATAATGAGCCTGTAAGAACTCTTTCCGTGAAGACTCTTTGGAGGATGAAATGGCATTGATTCTAGCTATAGGAGTGGGAAGATCAAATGTACCCATCAATGAAGAATAAATCCCAACTCCTAGATTCTTGATAGGTTAACGGTGGTTATCCACCAATGGAACATTAGAATCTAAAGTTGCACGAGGGTCAATTGGAGAATAATCCAATTGATCAACCTTAACAATTTTCAACTCATGAGGAAAACAAAGGACTCAAAACAAAGTCGAAATGATAGCATCCATTTCATAAATCCAATTCCGTCCTAAGAGGAGATTGTAATCTAGGTTGGCTTCAACGATTTCTACTTCGATGTTAATGACCTTTCCCCCAACACATATAGGAAAGGTCGGGATAATCTCGTGTGGCCTATGAGAATGTCCATCAAATGTTGTCAAGAGAGTGGGTGAAGGAATAGCTAAAGGCGATCTAATGGCCTTCCAACATGACATGGACATTATGCATGTGGAACCTCCCTCATCTATAATTTTTCGCAAAATGTTAGTTTTCCGGTAAGTAGACTTTATTTGAAAATCCATATTATGAGGAAGTCTCTTTTTGACATTTAGCATGTCAAAAGTGAGCACTAAAGAATTGTTTGGATCAACTACCCCTATCTCTGAAATCGAAGCACTTCATTGAGCTAGACACAAGTGGAGTACCTCTAAAGCAGACATAGCGCATGGACTTTGAGCCAAATCCTCAACAATGGAGTAGTTTTGGGCTGCCCTAGCATTAGGGTTGATAATCGTGCGTTTGGCGGAACCTTTCAGTATCCGAGGTATAGAATCGACAGAGGGTCACTCAATATGAAGTGGATCCATAGTTCTGGGAATAGATTTATCCTTGGATGTTTCAGCTTCACCATAATCACGTGACTGTGTAGCCACATTGATGTGAGAACCCATCATGAAAACATTTGAGAAATTGTCCCCCTCCTGATTGCCCCCTGCAAAGGTACTAGGGTTTGAATTTGCACCAACAAGCAACTACTGCCCTTAGGGGAAAGGGGTAGTTAGGAAAACTTGGGAGCTAAGAGACCCTTGCTGCACTAACAAGTGCTAAGCATCTTGAATTTTGGGGCAGAGATGAGTCAAATGGTCTCCACTGCATAACTTGCATGGAAACTTAACTTTCTTCTTAGACTCTTTTCCACCTTCACTGAAATTATTGTCGGGTTTGTTTTCATTACTCTTCCCATACTAATTCTTCTTTTTACCTCGCCCCTTCTTCTTCCCATCAGAATTTTGATTTCCTTTGGGGTTAGAAGCATGAATGGCGTTTACAGAAGAAGGTTGAGAAGGTGTAGGAGTAGACGGTGCACCTGATTCGAAGAAGCAGTTTGTATAGACAACTGCTGCAATTGGCTCAGAATGTTCACTGCATTCACATCAATCAATCCAAAAATATCATCAGCATGCAGGCCTAGCTTCAGTTTTTCTATATCAACCATGGATCTAGGAGCATTAGGCAAGATCTTCTGAAGAGTCCCAGACTGAGAATATATCAGTTCTCACTGCTGGGTGCGAAAGATAGCCTGCTCTTCGGAATAAACTCCGGATATAGAAACATCCTTGAAGATCTCAAGTTGTAATGATTTTAAAAACCATTCGAGACAGAATTCAGGTGGAATTTTGGCTTTAATGAGCCTCTTTCTCCGTCTCCATTCCTAGATATGATCCAAAAAGTGAGTGGTCATGTCCTGATGAAAATTGGCCAGAAGTTCAGTTCTGGCTTCATAATGGACAGGCAACTGAAAATGGTTTAAGAAAATGTTAGCCAAATCAACGAATGATGTAAAGGTGCCCCCTAGCAACTCTATATACCACTTAGCCACATTCCCAGTTAAAGTGCGATGAAATAGTCTGAACCTAATCGAATCATCGATTAGGGAGTTAGATGATCACCATAAATGGAACGTGGTTACATGGTCACCCAGGTCTTCACCACTCTTCCCTTCAAATTTTGGAATATCTGATGGAAGTTTGGTTGGGACCGGAGGCCAAGCCGCATTGTATCTGATTGGCTCGTTTTTCAACTTAGTCAAGTCTGGCAAATTGAGAGTGGCCAGAAAAGGAAGTCTTGGAGACCCTTGGGGATTCCACCCAAATTATGCAGGATTCCCAAAAGTATGAAAAGAATGACCTGGATTTGAAAGGCACCAGTTTGCCCAAAGTAACTGGTAGAAAATGCTAAACCAAAAGGTGAACCTTGTGGTCCAGAAAAACTCGGATTTTGACCATCTCCAGTCGAAAAACCTTTGTAACTAGAAAATTCCCCCCCTAATGAATTATTGTAAGGAGCTGACAACCCCTGGTAAGGGTTCCAAGCATTAGCTAAGGGTGGAAAACTTTGAAATGAATTGACCGATGAGTATGGCACATTCGCTTGTTGGCCGAAAATGGATTCCAAATTCCGATCCCACTAATCGCAGGGTTCAACCAACTCTGAAAAGGATTGCTGCCTTGACTCATGAAAGGAAAAGGCATAGACCCTGCCATCAGATTGGAATGTGGTATATGACCACTTCCAAAGGGGAAATCCTAAAAATAAGTTGATCCACTCATCATGGACATGGAGGCAGTTAATGGTACACTTAATGGAACTAAAGGAATACCTTGAGAGAGCATTCCAAAAGGGAAGAATCCAAAACTAGATGCATGAGCTTGGGAACTTCCACTCGTCAACGAAATGGAAGTAGACCCAAACAAGGATGTGCTGGTAGTAGACCCAAATAAATATGTAGAAGGGATGGAAATAGTTCCTCCCCCTTGTACTGATATAGGAGTCTACATACTCGTAGCACTCGTGGTGGATGCCATACTTCCAGCAGTGGTCATCGAAGGGATGTTTGTGTCTGGACCTGGGCTTGAAGGCCTATGTGTCAGAGTTCCGACGTATAACAATATGTTCAGATGATTGGAAGGGAAAGGAGAATTCGGAGCCGCAATTGACTCTGGGAGCTCTTCTACCTCAATATTATCTTTCGACTGGAAGAGTACTTGAGAAAGAACCGGTGTGTTCTCTCTAACTCTGTGGTAGTACTAGGTCTACCTTGTACATTGATACCCCCAAGTGTAGGATCAATCTCTGATGCACCAACTGCCACTGGTTGAAAACCACTGGCAAAATCGCTCCTATGCATTCTAGGAGAAGGCTCTGGACTCGCAGGTGAAAGCCCACGAAGTCTACGGGACCATCTAAGTGATCGGTCAGCCACTTTGAATTATTTGAATAAGATCTACTTAAATACTTAAGAAAATTGAAAGCTAGGCTGACTAGGAGCACAAAACACACACTAAAAATGTCCCTAAAGAATTCAGTAGTTAAAAAAGTTCCAAGTATTTCCGCTCTAGGTGATTAGTACTGGACACCAAAATACAAGAAAGTGAATAAAAAGGGCCTTCCAAAAATAGACTGGTGTAATTATGCCCCAGTTATACTAGCGAAGGTATCAGAGATAGTTATGCTGACCTCCAGACAACAGCCTTTGCCGGTGCAAGCCCCCAAGCTTCGCAAGGGTGCCCTCCAAAAGTACCGTTGAACGTGATGCAACGTCAACCTCAGGTGCCACAGGATTCCCCTCTACAGCTACCTATGTAGATCCCTAGGATTAGCAACTAAAGACACAAACTCGTATCAGAAGCTGGGTGAAACAGTTGTGAGATAAGATCTGACAAGTAAGAGAGGGGGTATCTCTCGTCCTTATCTTCAGAAACCCTCGTACTTAACTTCCAGTCACAGAGCTTTCCCAGTCTCCCTAACTCTATTGGATTTCACTCTTTATTCAAACTTCTATGTTTTACAATTTAGAGTGGCCTTGGAGAGTTTACTCTCCTCGCGCCTAATCCAAGGCCCTAAATAACCTAAAACTTCTTGGTGTGTCTAATTTGACAATATAAAAAGTTCTAGTTTATTTTATTAAGCGCTTGATTTTAAGTGGTTGCTATTTTTAAGTCAAAGGGACAATACAGAAGTGAAACTGATGGTGTTCTTATGACGCAAAAGAAATTAATGAACAACTAACTTATACGCAATGCACTTGTTTGTTCTTTGATGAAAAGCAACTTCTACTTGGGTTCTAAGAAACTTCTATAAAGCAAAAAAAAAATCCTTTTCTTTTCTTATAACAGACTTCACACTCGCAAAAACTAAAACACTATTGATGCTCTAATGATGCAAAACTACGCTAATGCAAGGTGTACATGATAATGCAAAATTCTAGATTACTCTAAAAAGAAAATGAAAGCAATTTGTTTATAGTCCAACTTAATTTTTTTGAAAGGAATATGAATTTTGAACACAAAATCTTTCCCAAACAAGAAGGACTAATAAAAAAGATCCCAAATCACTCTCAAAAACCAAAAGAAATCAAACTCAAATTCAGTAAAAGAAAGCAAAAACAATGTTTTTGAAGGACTTTTTCTTTTTCAACAAAGAATAAAAACAACTTTTTAAAGGCACTCAAAATTCTACCAAAGACTCAAAGACCGAAAGCAAATCACAAGGAAACTTTGCAAGTTTTCAATTCAACACGAATGAAAACTTGAAAAATAGGTGTTTCAACTTGCACTAAACGATCCAAAATTAGCAAAAGGAGCTTTGAGAAAACTGATCAAGAAATTAGGAAAGACACACTTTCAAATTCATCAACAAGAAACTTTCTAAAAGCAAGAAAAAGTGAATGGCCACAAAATTGACGAGAAGCAAAGCAAGCAAACCATAAAAATGAAGTTTGACACTAAAATTGCAGACAATATTCTGTTCTGGAAGACGAGAGCGATCAAGAACCTCTATGAGAAGCCTTGTGTGTTCAAACACAAATAATAAAACTCACTGTAAATCAAACCGAGGCCAAAAACTTTTCAAAGCAGGAGATAATTTGTAACAGTAAGCTCACTGAAAAATTAAATTCTGACAACAAAAACTGACCACTCAGAAACCACACAGACCAAGAAACAAATCGTTCCAGAAAGAAATATTTGAAAAAATCATGCAAAAGTTTGTATACACGACTGCGCCTCTACACAACTGATGTACACGTGCTTCTGCCAAAAGAAACTCACGTATATGTGGTTTCAGTTCACAGAAACAAGCGTGTTTACGCTTCTGTAAATAGACAAAGGTACATATATGAAGTTTCACAAGAAAAATAAAAAATGAGGCCGGATGAAAAATATCAAACTTGAAGTCTGAGTTCCTATGGGAGCAGGCAGTATAGTGACAGCGAGCAAACTAAGAACTGAGCCCTGATTGGCACTAAATAACCCAAACTAGGAATAACAAGATTGTTATCCCCGTTGGAGTCACCAAATCTGTTGAGGGAATAAGTCTCTTAAGGCTTTGGGTCATAATCCTAGCAGAGCAGGAGTATTCTACAGCAAGAAACAAGCATTCAACTCAGGCAACATGCTTAAACAAACTAACTATTCAAGTATGAACATACCTGGATGTCCTTCGTTTGGATAGTTCTAGCCAAGGTTCAAACCCTCTAAAACTCCTAATGATCTTCGAACCTACAAATCAGCCAATTCGAATACACATAACAACATATAGATAAAGCATTGTAGTGAAATCAACTTTATATCATATAAATAGATGGTTAGTTATACATCGAAATAGTCATTCATATATAAACCATAACAATAACATCAAATGCATAGACAAAGTTGATATTAGGAACAAAACAATGGTTCTTTTATTGTAGAAAATTATAATAAAAACATGGAAAGAGTTCACCTGAGTATTCCTCTTCCAGCTCCAGGTGGAACCATCCTCCAGGTCCTTCTAGTCCCAGTCTTCAATAGCCTCCTTCCATAACCAATACCATGGTATTTCTAAGCATATGAGAGAACATAAAAACTCAAGGAAACAAGGATTTTCTAAACTTGGGGATGTGCTTGAAGCACAGGGATTCTTCAGACTTGATCAGGGTATAATCTCAGTATAATAATTATATCCTTTCTCTCCTCCTTAAGGCCTTCTCATTGAAGTCTTTTTATAATTCTCCCAAATTAGTTTTTTAGTTGGGAAACAGTTGGGAACAATTGGGCGATGGGCACTAATAGGTAATCAACAGGTAAAACCTGTGATCTCCACCCATAGTTAAGGAAATTTTATTTTTTAAAGTGTTTTAACACATATACGTGGGTTGGGTATGGATTGACCCATGTGTACATTATTTTAACATAGGGCAAAGTAGTGTATAGGGAGTAAAACACTATTTTTAAAATATTTGGACCAAGTCTGGAAGAAGGGGTTGCCCTAGGCCATAAACCAAGCATCACAAATACAAAGGGTGATATTTGGAGCTATAACAGCTTGCTTACAGAAAACAGATTTCTATCCAATGCAAGGATATGCAGAACACATGGAAGTGTTATAACCCTTCCACCTTGCAACTTCAACTTTACTTTTCCGCAACCAACGATTCTAGCCTTCCTGTCATCACCAAAGAAGACATCACCACCATCATATTTCTCATACTCACAGAACCACTCTCTATGGGGAGTGAAGTGAAAGGATGCACCTAAGTCAATCAACCATGCCTCGTGATCTACATGTGTTGTTTCTGGGAAAACTAGTATTCCTAAATAATGCTAGCCCTCTAGGTTTGGCAGCTACCCTAGAAACAACAGTTTAAAGCAATTCATAGATTTCTTCTATGTGTAACATATAAGAGAAAGATAGTGGAACCAACCTGGAACTTCCGCTTAATCCCTTGCTTGATCTCTCTCCCCTTTGACAGAGCCTGCAACTCCTCCCCGTACTTAACATGCTTAGAGAGTACCTACACAAGTACAGCAACAAAGAACCATCAAAGCATCGTGATCTATTACAACATAAACATTACAAAATCAGATATATAATGAACAAATGATAGCATTCACAAATGTTAACATTCACAATTGCACAATCATATGGAAGAAAAATTGAAGAACTTTATTAACAGAAGGGAGAATTATAACCCAGTTGTCTGATCCAGCATCATCCTCCTAGCTTCACTCCTTCTTCACCTCATGAAATAGCAAAATCACACCAACAATACAATGCTCCTTCCTCAATTACAAACTATCAGCACTTCCTTGCAATTCACAACATTCCAGACTCTAGATCTCTTGAATTGGAGATCCATTTATAGATGTGTGCAAGGGTGTGAGTCATCCATTGGGTTTGATTATTCTCATTCCACTTGTTATAATTGGTTCCACTTGGAGATTTCTTAGATCCCTTATTCATCCTAGGGCGAATTTAGAGAGGCAAGTGGCATACGAGAAGTTTCTAGAAGATTCCATGAGCAACCACCTAGAAAAATGTTTCAGACATTTGTCCATCCTCACCCATCACACCCTATAGAAGGCCTAATTAGTATGCATCACACCCTGGCAGTGTACCACTAAGCATGCATTGCACTTTTCCAGTGGAGCAATCAGTATGGTTTAATTTAGGCCATTTCTAGATGGTTTCTCAGGTGGAACTTTTGGAGAATGATGTATTCAGATGACTATGTTCCTTTAGGGCATGAAACAACTCTTTTAGGGGTTGATGAGCCCTAGTTTATCGACATATAAGTTTGGGGTTGATGTGCCCAAATATTTCTATAACAGATGCCCCTAAAGCATGGAGTCGTAAATACTGATGTTGAGTGAAATGCTTTATCATGAGGATCCGAAGTCTCGAACTGGAAGGTGACCTGCATAAGTTACAATACAATACATCATAATAATATAATTTTCATGATCTAGCTGAGGGAGGCATTCCCATGTTTAGCTTTATAAATTCATTTCATGTACATAGATAAGATAGTCGTCTGCAGATACAGACTGGTGATTCTTCAGATATAGAGTCATCATCCATGGCTAGGATACCCATATGTGTAGAGCCTTTGTCCATTTGATGTTTTTATGTCCCTGAATATATCATAGCCCGGATGGACGAAACTAGATCTGAGGTCTTCAAACTCGTTAAATCTTCGCTCAATGTACAATTCAATCCATGTGAAGAGATGTTATGAATTCGAACATGGAAAGACATCACCTAATTACCAGCCAATGATGTAAGTTATTAATAGACACGAGAGGAATCACCGATAATGATAATGACCCTCAAGGCACTACAGTACAACTCACGTGGTGCAAATATATGATCCGACGTCAAACACCACGCAAAATATTTCGGTCGAAGGCCATTGATGTCAACTTGTCGTCGGAAGTGAGAAACTTGCCACTGATGTATGCAAGCTTCAAAGCATTGAAAGGGGTGTTTCTAAGTCAACTTCTTGAATAATGAGTTGATGTCGACAAGAAGTGACTCGTCGTAGGAGGGCTTTGATGTATTCCACATCTACGACAAGAAACAAAGCAAATGATTTCTAGAGGTGAAAATGAACTGACAACACAAGGTTCAGGAATGGCGGTCATGAAAAAAATGAAGGTTGGAGGTATTGTAGTGGATGAGACATTAACTGGATGGTGGCTTCTCAAATGAATGACTTCTCTTGAACATGTCAGCGACACTGAGATGAATTGGTAGCATTAACCCCAAAATAGGGATGGTATGAAAGACAAATGGTGAGATGACCGGTGAACGGAATAACCCAACCTAACTGAATAATTGTGATGAAGTGAAAGTGTCATGTTTAAGAGCGACTTGCTACCATAAATTCTTCAAGTTTCCTTCCCCTTTTTCCCCAGTCATTGCTGACCAGTACCTCTTTATTTTTTTCAAGCTTGAGGAGGATAACATATGCTTGTTCTATAATTTGCCCTTCGGGCAAACCTATCACTATTTAATGTTTTAACGAGTCTAGTGACAGTGAACCTCGATCTCGTCTAGATGGACAAGTTTGTCACTATTGTTTTAACGAGTTTAACAACAAGGATAACTCAGTCCTTTTCATGTTTAGAGATTTTGAAAATGGATGAAAAGAAAACTCCACCAATTATTTTTTGTAAAATAATCCCTCAGGTCCGAAAAAGGATAAAATAATACAGGAGGGATGACACTTCCAATCACTTTAACGAGCTGGAAAGGACAAGCGCCCGACAATCTTTTCATGTTTAACGAGTCTGAAAAGAGTTTAAAGAGGACTCTATTTTGAGGAACAAGTGGTTTCTAGGGTATCAACTCATTCCGGTGATTTTGGAACTTCTCAAAACATGTTGACTTATGTGGAGAGGCTGGCTAATAAGACCATTCATCAAAATTGTTCCTCAAAAAGGGTAAAACAACCAACTGAAAGCGTATGATCAGCCAAAGGGATGGTGGCGATGGGATGTACACAACCAAGGCTCAAAAGGCTGATAGAATGGCAATCACAAGGGTTAAAATTTGAGAATGGGTTAATTTTTAGACAAGCTTGAACCATGGGGAACTATGCTTGGAATTAGTTTCATGTTTACACAAGCTCGAAACGAAGAAACTATGCTTGGATTCAGTTTCATTTTTACACAAGCTCGAAATGAAAAATTGTGCTTTATAAAAGGGTTGCATGCACCCAGCATGATGAAAAAGAGAGTTTTCAGTAATCAAATGGAAATCGCTGCGGTGAAGTAGGATGGTTATCCAACACTTCTTTGGCTTCATCTAGAATAGACAAAGGTGAATGGTATGATAGACCAATCATATAACCTACAGGGAGACTTATCTTTACCATTAGGTGCATGCTCCCCAAGCTTCATTACATTCACCAAACTACTCATGGCTAGAAGGTGGGTGGAATGAAGGTTCTTTTATGAGATCAAGTGAAAGACTCAACTGGGATTTTACGAGATCTAATCAGAGACTCGACTTTGAACTTGGGACCTTGTTTCATTTTTAAATGAGCTTGACACAAGACAAGGAATTGTGCTCATAAGAGTTGTTTCATTTTTTAATGAGGTTGACACAGTAAAAGAACTATCCTCATACTCCTTGGTTTCATTTTTTAACGAGGTTGACACAATACAAGGAATTATCCTCGAACCATTCGATCACAACTCATAAGTGGTCATGAAAGAGAGATCTGGTTCCAATGCCCCCAATACATAATGTACAACATCACTGAATTGATCGTCAATTGATGTAGGTATGGAATAGGTTGCCACATAATTAACCCGTGGCGGGGATGATACCATTGGTAAAAAAGGACCATTTAGGGAAGATGGTTTAATAGAAGCCAAATTTGGACTGGGAAATGAAAGTTGGTCAATGGTGACAATTCTACCTTCATGCGGGAAACAAATCACTCGAAAGAGTGTTGAAACAATAGCTCCCATGCCATAAACATAGTCATGCCTAAGAAGTAAATTGTAGTCTAAAGGTCCTAGGACTACCATCACGTTTAGATAAACAGTTTTCCCTCCCAAAGTAATAGGTAACTAAGGAAGGATCCCTAACGGTCGACTGGTTCCTCTATTAAAGCCCAACAAATTATGTGTAATAGGTACAAGTGGTGGTGAACCAAGTGCTTTCCAAGCAGTTGAGGAAAGGATGCTCACTAATTCACCTTCATCTATAATAGTGCCAGATACAATCATATTACAAATTTGTACTATGATCTGGAAAGGCACATAAGAAGGAAGGCGGGATCCTGCTAGTTGATTCCAATCAAAGGAAGTGACTAGACTACTTGGAGGGGGTACCGTAGAAACGGGAGAATTAACCCCTTGAGTTATGAGAACTGGAGGATTTTCCTACTGTCTTGATGGAACAGGTGGAATACCCCCAAACTCAACTAAATATGAGGTAACAAAAAGAACTTGAGTGGTATGATTTTCACTCTCTTCGGGAAATGTACGATTAGCTGAAGGTGAAATAGGGTCAATTGTTACCTCGACCTATTGATTTTGGTTGGGTATAAACTCATAGGATTCATTTTCAGAGAGAGTAGTTTTGACTGACGGTTGATTTTGGCTAGTTGGTTCATCAATTAGTGAAGGATTTAGGGAGAGTTCCTGTAACTAGATGGAAGTCGCTGTGGTGAAGTAGGACGATTTACCAAACACTCTTTTGGCTTCATCAAAAAAGGGACAAAGGTGAAAGGAATGATTACCTTCACATAACCTACATGGAATCCTGACCTTTCCTTTCTGTCCATGAACTTTACTATCACTAGTTGATGGCGTGTTACCAACATGATCTCCAGAGGTTGATGACATAGGATGGTGTGAACGGGAGGACCATTCTTTCAACATCCGAGGAAAACAAGGACAATTTTGATGAAAATGGTCTCTCGCACCAATTATGCATGGATATTTGACTTTTTGAGGCTTAACGAACAGATTTTCATCAGACGTTGCATTCAGAGCAATGGTTGCCTGGTTGCCCCCTTACTGAATTGGATTCTTCTTCTTCTTCTTCCCTTTCTTCTTCTTCTTAGCCACCTGGTTACTAGTATCAATACTTTCACCAAGCGAAGAGGAAGAAGGGGAGGAAGAAAAAAACGGAGGAAGAAGGCGAAGGGTCAACTTCAGGATCAACTGGAGGTTGATTTTGTCCAGTTGAAGGTGTACTCGATTGAGGAGAAATCACGAAATTTTGAACCACAAAGGTTGAAAACAGCTATAATGGCAGGCCAATGGTAAGTCCCGGAAGGGATAATGTAGCCATATAAGGAGCACCAATATTTCTGAATGAAGGAAAAGGACTAGTATTCCCATCACAAGGAATTCCTTGATCAGTGGACTCTGAATTTTTCGCCATATGTCTCAACCTAAGATCAACTAAGGAATAGGGATGTTATTCTGAATTCAATTAATTTTAATGACGCTTTGACAAAACTTTGCTTTTTCAGTTTTTAAGCGTCGAGAAAAAGTTAAAGATGACTCTAGTCTCCTTTGATTTTTAATGAGCCTGAAAGAACAAGTGCTCAGATGAACCTTTTCTTTTAAAGAGCTGAAAAGGAGCGAAAGAGACTACTCTGGAAAATCTAGACAGAAGGATTACCAAACCAATCACAAAACTGCAATATACACCTTGGTGATAAATTAAAAAGAAATTACCAAGGACTTATGTATGACAATCAATCTTCCCGAATGTTGTGTTCAGTGCATTGCAATCGATAAGGTGGCAGACTCGGTTTCCTATGGATAAAGGATATAAGCCTATTGTGGTCTCCCAATATATATGCGATAGTACGGGGAGTACAAGTCCGTGCTAGCACTTGTCGTATCAAGGAGAAGGAATCACCCAACCTTCAATGAAAATGATAGCCACTCCGGAACACGTCACTAGCCTAGACCTCTAGATATGTTGCGTTAAGTTCCAAAGCATTGCTAGGTTCATTGAAATTTATTTTAAAGTTGATCTTGTTTAGAAGTTTGCATTTTAATGGTTCACCGCGTGATGATGATCTGAAATTCCTAAGATGTAATCTACAATGATAAACAATCTTTGTTTATTTGAGCAATGAAAATCCTAGCTATTAGGGAAAGAAAATAACAGTGCTTTTGAGCAAAGAGCAAAGAACACCCACTAGTGCATTTCCCTAAACCATATTTTCGCACACAAACCAAAAAAATAATGCTAAATGCAAATTCATGTATTTGTTTTCATTCTCCTTAATGTAAAAAATGCTAAAAAGGAAAACCAAATGCAGCCAAGATCTGAAATATTTCACTCAAAACGACATTTTCGACAATTTCTTCTTCAAAAGAGAAAGGAAGACTCAAAACAACACTTTTCAATTTTGAATAAAAAATGCTTTCGACAATTTGAATATCAACAAATCAAATCAAATACATGAATAAAAGTTCAATCGATTATCAAGGGAAGGAATAATTCACGACACTTCTCTTTTTGACACAAAATGATAATTACGACACTTTTTGTACCAAAGCAACAAATCGATTTAAACAAATTAGGATTGTAAATGATGAACAAACACACAAAAAACATTCACTAATCCTAATGTAATTGAGGCTGATCTAAGTGATACAAGTAATTTTCAGTAAAGAGGCACTGTTCATTTGCATCAAAACAACCAAACAAAATTGAAAACAAGGTCAAAAACCCTCAATTTCTAGAATGGAAAAAGAGTTCAGTCAATCATCGCACCTAGACTTCACAGAAACAGAGATGCATCACACTTACTACACATCGGAGGTGCGATGCATACTGAGTCACAGTGGAAGACAGTGAGATGGTCTAGGGAGCACAACTGAAATGGGTTTTGGCTCAAAGGTAGAGCTATTTTCAATCAGTTAATGTGGGTTTTGATGAACAATAAAGAGAAAAGTATGATGGAATGCCTTGAGAGGTTACTGAGCTACCAAAAGGGCATCTAGATGTGCTTGTAAGTCAAAAGTTTAATTCATAAACTAAACTAGAGATTGACTGAAGCAGCATTCATCTACTATGCAATTGCAGAGCAAGAGAAGTTCAAAGGCTACCTGGCTATCTTCAGACTATGTCTATAGTTTATAAAACAAACAATAACAACAAACAAACATCTGTTCAATCCCCAGTGGAGTCACCAATTTGTTTATGGGAAAACTAGTATTCCTAAAGAATGCTAGCCCTCTAGGTTTGGCAGCCACCCTAGAAACAATAGTTTAAAGCAATTCAACGATTTCTTCTATGTGTAATAGATAAGAGAAAGATAGTGGAACCAACCTGTAACTTCCGCTTAATCCCTTGCGTGATCTCTCTCCCCTTTGACAAACTCTGCAACTCCTCCCCGTACTTAACATGCTTAGAAAGTACCTGCACAAGTACAACAACAAAGAACCATCAAAGCATTGTGATCTATTACAACATAAACATTACAAAATCAAATATATAATGAACAAATGATAGCATTCACAAATAATAACATTCACAATTGCATAATCATATGGAAGAAAACTTGAAGAACTTTATTAATAGAAGGGAGAATTACAACCCAGTTGTCTGATCTAGCATCATCCTCCCAACTTCAATCCTTCTTCACCTCATGAAATAGCAAGATCACTCCAACAATACAATGCTCTTCCCTCAATTACAAACTGTCAACACTTCCTTGCAATTCACAATATTCCAACCTCTAGATCTCTTAGATGAGGGATCCATTTATAGATGTGTGCAAGGGTGAGTCATCCATGCAGTTTGATTAGTGTCATTCCACTTGTTACAATGGGTTCCACAAGAGGATGGATTGGAGATTTCTTAGATCCCTTATTCATCCTTGGGCGAATTCAGAGAGGCAAGTGGCATAGGAGAAAGTTCTGGAAGATTTCATGAACAATCAACTGACAAATGTCTTGGACATTTGTCCCTCCTCACCCATCACACCCTATAGAAGGCCTAAACAGTATTCATTGCACCCTGGTAGTGTACCACTCAGTATGCATCACACTTTGCCAGTGGAGCAGTCAGTATGGTTCAATTTAGACAGTTTCTGGATGGTTTCTCAGATGGAACTTTTGGGGAATGATGTATTTAGATAACTATGTTCCTTTAGGGTATGAAACAACTCTTTTAGGGGTTGATGAGCCCTAATACATCGACATATAATTTTGGGGTTGATGTGCCCAAATATGTCTATAACACCATGTTATGGGATACTTGCCATCACACTTACTCGTATCGATCTTTGGAATATGGTGGGTCTTCAATCCAATGTTAGATTCTATAAAATCATGATTAACATTTACTTTTTTATCATGATGAGTTTCCTCTACTACCTTTTTGTCATTAGGAGACATTTCTTGCAGTAGCTTTGTCTCACCTTCCTTCAAACCTTTTATGTCTTTCTTCAAATCTTCCATACCTTTATTCAAATCTACTTCTATACCATTGATATTAGCTTCCATGGCACATATAAAACTATTTATCTTATCTTCGATCACATCCTTCAAATCATCCATCCAATTTTGCTTAATAGGTTTTTCTATTTTCTTGATTCAAGTCATTATTTTTCTTTCTTTTAGTAGCTTGATATTTAAATGACTGTAACTCTGTAATTTCAGATCTTCAAGTTCTGAAATTTTGGTCTATGGTATCCCTTTGAGTGCTCTTTCTAACCCCACTAGTCTGATCAATATTGGATTCTTAAATAAAGAGTAATGTCAAATCTCCTATGATGACCTGATTATAGACTGGTTCAGTAGAGCGAACTTGTACGACCTGCCACGTGTCACTGTTTCAATCTTCAAACCTAAAAACCATACACAAAAAACTATAGTTTTTCCTCTTTATGAAACTTACACGATTTCAATATGATGTTCAGAGCAAAAGTTATGACGATTTTCCCAAGGTCACTTATTTGGGATGTAATTCGGGAGCTTGCAAAAACCCTAAATGTCTTGGACCATATCTCTAAAAATATAGTGAAACAAGATCTGAAATTGAGCTTGAGCTTCAGTAGGATTTTGGTTCAAATGGGTTTTAGTTTCAGAGTCTGAACCTTTGTAGAAAAAAAATTATAGCGAAAATTCCACGCTGACTGGTTTGAGATGGAATTTTGGAGCTCGTAAAATCCCTAACTTCCTTAGATCATATCTCCAAACATATAGCACTACAAGATTTGAAATTCGGACCCAAGGTTCAAAACAATTTCGGCTAAAATGGGTTTCTTTTAGCTTCTGAAACTTTGTAGAGAAAAATTTATAGCAAAAATGTCACAATGACCTCTTTGGAGCAGCGAAACCCTAGAATCCAAAGCTCTGATACCAAATGTTATGAACTAGCTCACAAAAAGATAGAAAAGATAGATCAACGACTTCAAAATCAGCCTCTTTAAGGGGGAAACCTCCTTTACAGTACACAAATTAACAATTATTGGATGATACAAACGAAAAGACCTCCTTTCTATATATAGGAGTCTAAGGGGTCATAATATAATCAAGGCTGACATAACAATAATAATGTAAGGGCATAACAATATAATAAGGGGGTTTCACTAATAACAATAAGGGGTCACACTAGTAGTATAGGGAACTAACAATCAGTTTGTTGTGTTCTCTACCAGATTCGTGGGATAGTCTGGTTGTTGCAATAGGTAGCAATGTGACTGCCTTGCAGTTTGATGAAATAGTCTCATCCTTGCTATCATAGGAGATGAGACAGAAAAATATGGAGGTCCACAATGGTGTTTCCTTGTCTATATGAGGACAGTCCCAAAACATAAACAAAAATAAATCCTCGAGTGGGAGATCTAAATCTCCAGGAAAACCTGTAAAGGTGTGCTGGAAATGCGGAAAGGAAGAGCAATTCAAAAAGGATTGTAGATATAAAGCTCCTGAGAAAGGAAAGAGATCTAGTGATTCTCTTTCTGCAGAGGTGAAAACCACCTCAAATGAAGGTGGGGATGTGTACATGGCTTCTTCTTCAAGTACACATGTAGATCATGAGGCATGGTTCATTGACTTGGGTGCATCCTTTAACTTCACTCCCCACAGGGAGTGGTTCTGTAAATATGATAAATATGATGGTGGTGATGTCTTTTTAGGGTATGACAGGAAGGCTAGAATCATTGGTCGCAGAAAATTCAAGTTTAAGTTGCAAGGTGGAAGGATTAGAACACTTCCGTGTGTTTTTCATATTCCTACATTGTCTAGAAATCTAGTTTCTATAAGCAAGCTAGATGATGCAAGTGTAAAGATAGTGTTTAAGAAAGATACCTGCAAGATGGTTTGGGGAGCACTGGTATTGATGCAGGGAGTTCGAATTGGAACTCTGTAAAATATTCAGGGTAGCACTATTATTGATGATTGCAACAGTTCTATGGTTCCTGAAAGTGGAGTAGAAAATCTAGTCATCTTTGCATAAAATACCATACTATGGCTTCAAAGGCTTGGACATATTAGAGAGAAGGACCTTCGAAAACTTCATGGTAATGGTATGGTAGAAGGTATGTCTAATTTCTCTCTAGATTTGGATTTCTGTGAAAATTGTGTATATGTGAAGCAAAATCATGTGAGTTTCCCCTCTTGTGTTAAGAGGACGAAACAAATATTAGAGCTTGTGCACAATGATGTGTTTAGACCTGTGTCATTTACATCACTGGGTAAGTCGGTGTACTATGTATCATTTATAGATGACTTCTCAAAGAATACATGGATATATTTCCTTAGGAGGAAATTTTAAGTCTTTGACAGGTTTAAAGAATTTAAGCCTTTGGTGGAAAACCAGATTGAGAAGAAGATAAAGGTGTTGAGGTAAGATAATGGTGGAAATTTTTGCAATAAGGAATTTGAAGAGTTCTGTAAGAAGTGTGGTATAGAACGATAGAATACTCCATACAAACCTCAAAAAAATGGAGTTTCATAAAGAATGAACATAAAATTGATGGAAAATGTAAGAAGCATGCTCAGTGGTGCCAGGCTAGGACAAGAATTATGGGCAGAGACGATGGAGACTGCATGTTACCTAGTCAATAAATCACTTTCATCAGCGTTGGAGAATAAGACTCCACAAGAGGTATGTACTAGTAAGAAACCCTTTCTTTCACATCTGAGGGTATTTGGATGCGATACATATGTACATGTTCCAAAGGAGAAAAGAACCATGTTGGATAGTAAATTTGGAAGGTGCATCTTTATTAGTAAAAGGATGGTTTAAAAGGCTATAATATTTGGAACCCAGAAACAAGGAAGGTTGTGTACATCTGTGATGTGGTGTTTAGAGAGGTGAAAGATGTTATTAAACACGAAGTCCTACCAAAGGAACTTGAGAAGATAGATTTTGAGATAAAGGAGGAGGAATCAAACTCTACAACAGAAGAGGAATCAGAAGATGAATAACCACAAACTCTAGTTGTGAGAAGATCAGTTCGAGAAAAAAGGCAACCAGAAATGTATAGTCCAACATATTTCTGTTCAAATTTTGCTTTATCTATTACTGATGATGATCTTAGAACTGTCACGGAAGCAGTAGATTCAGAGGATGGAAAAATCTAGAAATAGGCCATGGCTGATGAAATGGCATCTTTGCAAAAAAATGAGGCTTGGGATCTGGTGGAGTTGTTGGCTAGAAGGAAACCCATTGGAAGCGAATGGGTGTTTAAGATGAAGATGAATGTAGAAGGAAAGGTGGAGAAATACAAAGCTCAGTTGGTAGCAAAAGGTTATTCCCAAGTGCTGAGAATTGATTTTGGTGATATTTTTTATTTTGTTGCTAAGGTAGCTTCTATTATATTGCTTTTATATGTTGTTGCTGCTTTTGATTTTGAGGTAGAATGGATGGATGTGAAGACAACATTTCTTCACGAGGATCTGGAAGAAGAGATCTACATGAAACAACTTGAAGGTTTTGTAGTGAAGGGTAAGAAAGAACTGATATGCAGGTTAAAAAATTCTCCATATGGGTTAAAACAGTCACCAAGGATGTGGTATCAGAAATTTGATACATATGTATAGGGACTTAGCTTCACCAGAAGTAAAGCTTATCATTGTGTGTATTTTAAATTAATTGGTGACCATGTTATGTTAGGTCCCTAAACTACTAGTGTAACCCCTTATTGTTATTAGTGCAACCCCCTTATTATATTTTTGTGCCCATGTAATCCCCATATTTTTATTATTGTGCCCCATAGAAGCCCACTATTGTTATTGTTGTGCCCTTACATTATTATTGTTATGTTGTCTCTGATTATATTATGACACCTTAGACTCCTATATATAGAAAGGAGGTCTTGTCATTTGTATCATCCAAGCATTGTTCATTTGTGTAATTTAAAAGAGGTTCCCCCCTCGAAGAGAATGACTATGAAGTCATTGATATATCTTTTCTATCTTTTTGTGTGCTCGTTTCATAACATTTGGTATCAAAGCTTTGGATTCTAGTGTTTCGCTGCTCCAAACAAGTCATCGTGGAATTTTTGCTATAACGTTTTTGCTACGAAGTTTCAAAAGCTAAAAAAAAACCCCACTTGAGCTGAAATCATTCTGAACCTCACGTCTAAATTTATAATCTTATTTATCTATATTTTCGGAGATATGATATGAGGAATTTAGGGTTTTTGAAAGCTCCAAAATTCCATCACAAATAGGTCATCGTGGAAGTTTTTCTATAATTTGTTTTCTACGAAGGTTTAGATTCTGAAATTAAAACCAATTTGAGCCACAATCACATTGAAGCTCGGGTACAAATTTCATATCTTGTATCTCTATATTTGTGGAGATATGATCCAATGAAGTTATGGTTTTTGCAGGCTCCTGAATTACATCCCAAACATGTGACATTGGGAAAAGTGTCATAACTATCTCTCTGAGTATGAGATTGAAATTTCTTAAGAAGTTACAGAAATAGGATGGATTGTAGTTTTTTGTGCATAGGTTTTAGGTCCGAAGGTTGAAACAATGACATGTGGAACTCCGTACAAGTTCTCTCTACTGAAAAAAATGTATAATCAGGTCATCTTGGGAGAATGGGCATAACGCTTTCTTGGAGAATCCAATTTCGATCAAACTAGGGGTGTTGGAAATAGGACTCAGAGGGCAACCACAATTTGCAATTTTAGAACTTTGAGATCTGAAATTGCAGAGTTACAGTTGTTTCAAGATCGATCTCCTAAAATCAAGAAAAGACGATATGAGGAAGTTTGATGGCAAGGATTCGGTAAATTGGATACTACATATGGAGAAATATTTGTATCTACATGATGTACAACTGTTACAAAAGGTATGTATTGCATCTTTATATTTATAATCAAATCAATTTTTATGGTATAAAGGGATTTTTTCTCATAAACCACTTGTCACTTGGTCAATTTTCATGGAGGAAATGAGAACACATTATGAAGATACAAAGAGCAACACCTTCTTTATCCAATTGATAAATCTCAAACAAAAGGGTTCAATGGTAGAGTACATTGAGGATTCCAAAATTGAATATAAGGGTAAATGATATTCCATAGAAGCAAAGGCTTGATGTCTTCATAGGGACTTTAAAGGATAACATTCAACATGAGGTTCATCTTTGGGAACTTGATTCATTGGAAAAGGTATTTAGGTTGGCAAGGAAAATTGAAAGCGAAATTATGGAAACAAGGAATCCTACCACTCAGAACTATAAATATGGAAGTTTTTTTTCTCCTATCCTTCCACAACCTACAAGTTTTACACCACAACAATTGGAAGAAAAAAGAGAAAAAGGGTTTTGTTACATTTGTGATAGAAAATACTAAAGGTCATAATTGTGATGAGAAGAAATTATTTTACATAGACTGTGAAGAGGAGGAAGAAAATGATCAAGAAAAATCAAAAGAAGAGGATATACACCAGGAACCAACCCCAGAGAAAGAATAAATGAATTAAATCATTTCTTGTAAAGCATTGGCAAGAATTGCTACTCCTCAAAATTCTCAAGATAGAAGGACATATCAAGAAGAAAAAGGTTCAAGAAGTGAAAGATCACATTGAGCATCAAGAAATGAATCCGACCATATCTTGTAATGCATTGGTAGGAATTACCATTCCTCAAACTCTCAAGATAGAAGGATATATCAAGAAGAAAAAGGTTCAAGCAGTGAAATATCACATCGAGCGTCAACAACAAGTTCTCCAACTTTTAAAGGATAACCCCACTTTGGCGAAGAATAGAATGAAACAACAAGCAAATCAACATCGCATTGAAAGAAGTTTTGATGTAGGTGACTGGGTATTTCTATGACTACAACCATACAAACAAATGTCCCTCAAGCAAGCTAATAAGGATAATAAATTATCACCAAAGTATTATGGTCTGTACAAGGTGTTACAAAAGATTGGTACTATTGCATACAAATTAGAGCTTCCTGTATCTTCCCAAGTGCACCCAATTTTCCATGTTTCATGCTTAAAGAAAGTTATAGGTGAGAAGATCTCAGTTCAAACAATATTTCCAGAACTTGATGAGAAAGGAAAAATCATATTGGAACCGGAAGAAGTTAGAAGACAAGAAATCGACCACTACGGAATCGATTAATTTTAGAGTATCTCATCAAGTGGAAGAACTTACCCACTAAAGATTCCACATGGGAGGATGAGAATTTTATATAGAAGCATCCAAAACTACTCAAGCATTAAGGACAACACTTTTTGAAGGAGAGGGGCATGTTAGGTCCCTATACTACTAGTGTAACCCCTTATTGTTATTAGTGCAACCCCCTTATTATATTGTTGTGCCCATGTGGTCCCCATATTGTTATTATTGTGCCCCATAGAAGCCCACTATTGTTATTGTTGTGCCTAGGTAGTCCCCATATTATTATTATTGTGCCCCATAGAAGCCCACTATTGTTATTTTTGCGCCCTTACATTATTATTGTTATGTCGACTCTAATTAGATCATGACGCCTTAGAATCCTATATATAGAAAAGAGGTATTTTCATTTATATCATCCAAGAATTTTTCATTTGTGTAATGTAAAGGAGGTTTCCCCCTCGAAGAGGCTGATTCTGAAGTCGTTGATCTATCTTTTCTATTATTTTGTGAGCTGGTTTCATAACATGTTATTTATTTGGTCTTGTATGTGGATGCTATGTTGTTGATTGGAAATAACAAAGAAATTATCCAGGAATTGAAGACCCAATTGTCCTCCAAATTCGACATGAAAAATATTGGTGTTGCAAACTATATTTTGGGTATGGAAATTAAACAATATCGAGCAAAGAGAAAGCTTTGGTTAAACCAGAGGAAGTATGTCGAGACAATACTGCAAAGGTTTAATCTGCAGGATAGTAGACTAGTGAAGGTTCCTAGTCCTGTAGGTGTAAAGTTATCTGCTAAATAGTGTCCTAAGACATAAGAAGAGGAAGAGGAAATGTCCCATGTTCCATATGCAAGTGAATTTGGTAGCCTGATGTATGTAATGGTCTGTACTAGACCATACATTGCACATGTGGTGGGAGTATTGAGCATGTTTATGTCAAAACCACGGAAGGAGCATTGGACAACAGTGAAGTGGGGTTTCAGGTATTTGTGTGGCAGTAGTGATTAGGGTCTGTGCTACCAAGGAAGACCACGATTGGACAAAGTTTTGGACATCTATGGCTCTGTTGATGCAAACTGGGCTAGAGATTTGGACAAAAGAAGATCTACAAGTGGGTATGTGTTTAACCTATTTGGAGGTGCAGTCAGTTGGATGAGTAAGAGAGAGTCTGTAGTGGTGCTTTCAACTACATAGGAATAATACATGGCAACTACTCATGCAAATAAGGAAGCAGTTTGGTTGTAGAGATTGTGTTCAAGTATGGGGTTAGTACAACGAGCTATAAGCATAGACTATTGTTATAGCACCATTTACCACTCTTGGTAGATTTGATGCTCTGATTATGGCCTAGGGCAACCCTTCCTTCCAGAATTGGTCCAAAAACTAAAAAAATAGTGTTTTATTCCCTATATGCTACTTTTCCCTGTCATAAAAGCATGTACACGTGGGTAAGCATATATCCAACCCATGTACATATGTTAAAACACTTAAAAAATTAAATTTCCTTAATTTCAGGGGGAGTTCACGGGTTTTACCTGTTACTCACCTCCTATTTCCCGTGGCCCAACTATTTCCCACTGAAAAAAAAAAAAACTAATTTGGAGAGGTATAAATAAACTTCCATGGGAAGGCCTTAAGGGAGAAAGGATGAGATATTTATACTATAGTGAGATTATCCCTAATCAATTTTGAAGAATCCATGTGCCTCTTGCATTCCCAAAAGCTTCAAGAAACCCTTGTTTCCTTAATTATAGATATCCCCCATCTTGCTTGAGATATCCTTGTGTTGGTGATGGAGGAAGATTATTGAAGGCCAGGAAAGGACGAATCCGGAGGAAAATTTTGCTTGGACACGGAGAAGGACTCAAGTCGTATTTCTCCACCTTATTTAAAGCTTACTTCAATAAAAAGGAATGATGTTCTGTTTCCGATATGAAATGTGTTTATGCATCAAAGTTATGTTGTAATTCATTTATGAATCTTATATTGATGTATAATTAGTCTTTCATTTATATGATTTAAAGATTAACATCATGGATATCCTTTATGTTCCTACTGTTGTGTATGTTCCATTTGAATAATTTTCAGGTTTCAAGAACATTGGGAGAAGCTAATGCTTTGCACTTTGCGGGATCTACCCAAATGAAGGACATCCGAGCAAGGACACTCCTACACGATTTAGTAGAATAAGGATTTTTGATGATTGTTTGAGCATTTCTTGTTCAGGTTTTCCCTCTGCTCTATTGAGGTTCTCAACCCAAAGCCCTAGGGTGGTTTCACCCATAACAGAATTGGCAACTCCGTTGGGGATAACAATCTTGTTATTCTTGGTTTGGGTAGTTTGTACTCAATCAAGGTTCACTTTCTTGATTGCTTGCTTTTACAATCTTGTTTGGTCCATTAGTGTCCTAGGCATCAAGTCTGATCTTCTTGATCAGACCTTGATTTTTGTTTTTCCTTATAAAGCTTTGTATATGCTGTTTACATTGTTTACAGTAGTGTGTACACGCAGGTTTCTGTAAAGAAGACTCACGTATACGCGAGTTTCCTGTATTAGAAACACATGTGCACACTTCTGTGTTTTTACACAATAGTGTATGCAATTTTTTGGATGATTTTTTCAAATATTTCTGCCCAGTTAGGTTTGTATCGTGGTGATTTTTGTTGTTGTATGGTCATCTACTGTTGGAGAATCTACTTTTCCTGTAAGCTTTCTTTTTCAAAATCTCCTTCTCACTAAAAATATTTGGCCTAGGTTTTCTTCTTAAGAAATTTTGTAGTTTGTATCTTGGTATTCAAGGCTTCGTTTTGAAGTTCTTGGTTGTTCTGGTATTCTAGAATAGGAAATTATTTTCAATTTCCTTTTCAGCCCGGATTTCAAGTTCTCTTGCTTTGCTTTCCCTTGTTTGGTGGCCTTATTGCTTTTCTTGCTTTTTGAGAGTCTTTTTGACAAGTTTGAAAACATTTCTTTCTTGGCCTTTTGGTTAGTTTGTCGAAATCTTTTGCTGCTATTTGGGTCAGTTTGTACAATTTGTAATCTTTCTTGTTCAAGTTTCATTCATTTTCAAGTTTATAACTTGCAAGATTGAAAGATTCCTTGTGCCTATTTATTGATCTTTTGAGTTTTAGTAGTACTCTTGTGACTTCAAAAAGTTGTTTTTGTTTCCTTAAAAGAAAAATCTTAAAAAACATTGCTTTTGTTTTTCTTTTTCCAAGTTTTTGGTTTACGGTTTCATTTTCTTTATTGTTGAAAGGTGAATTGCGATGTTTTGCAATTTGTTCTGCTTGTTTTGAAGAGAGATTTGCGTTCAAATTTTTGTCCTCTTCAGTTTTAAGTTGGCTCATTGTCTCCACAAAGTATTGCATTTGCTTATTGAGGTTGTTTAGGGTCTTGCATCATCATTGTAACATGCATTACGGTAGTTTGCATTTTAAGGCATTCTTAATATTTTTAGTTTTTGGGTGTGATGATTGTTTCAGAAAAGAAAATAAAAATATTGTGCTTTATATAAGTTTTCGTAGAATCTAAGTATAGATCACTCTTCATCGAAGAAAATGACTTCATCCATATAGTTAGTTTTCTATTGATTTCTTTTGCGTAATAAAAACATCATCAGTTTCACTCTCGTATTTCCCCGTTACTTAAAGAACAACTATATAAAATCAAGCAATTAATAAAATCAACTAGAACTTTTATTGTTGTTATTAAACAAACACCAACAATTTTAGGTTCATTAGGGCCTTGGATTAGGTGAGAGGAGAGTTAACTCTCCAAGGCTGCTCAAATTGCAAAACGTAGAAGTTGAATAAAGAGCGAAACCTAATATTGTTAGAAAGGCCAGGAAATCTCTATGACTGGGAGTTAATCACGAGGGAGAGTGAAGACAAGGAAGAGAGATACCCCCTCTCCAACTTGTTGGATCCTGCCTCATGACTGTTCCGCTCGACTTTTGATACTTGTTGGTATCTATAGTTGCCTTTCCTAGGAATCGCATAGGTGGCTGCGGAGGGGAATCCCACTGCACCTGAGGCTGATGTTGCATCATGTTCAACAATACTTCTGGAGGGTATGCTTGCGAAGCTTGGGTGCTTGCACTAGCAAAGGTTGTTGTCTGGAGGTCAGCATAACTGCTTCTGATACCTTCACTAGTAGACCCGGGGCATAATTACCCCATTTTATTTTTGGAAGGCCCTTGATTTTGGATTTCTTGTATTTTGGTGTCTAGTCCTATTCACCCAGAGCAGAAATAATTGAGCGTTTTTTTATTTCTTCTATCTTTAGGGACTTTTAGAGAGTGCTCTTTTCTCCTAGTTGGCATAGCTTTATAACTTTTTTGAGTCTTTAAGAAGATTTCTTAAAAATAATTCAAAGTGGCTAATTGACCAGCTCATCGGTCTAGGAGACTTTGTGGGCTATCACCTACGAGTCTTGAGCCTTCTCCTCGAAGGTGTAGGAGTCAGGGAAATTTTAAGAACTTCCCCTAAATTTACATGTATAATAAATGGGCGAATCTCCATGGTATATAGGAAAAATGGAAGGCGATTTTATCAATAATATGATATGTATATATAATTTTTTGGCGAATCTCTCACTAGGCATGGCGAATATTTTACT
>APFE031460605.1:44737-85335 GCA_000404065.3 Pinus taeda | reverse complement strand
TAACTCCTAATTTCAAGGGCTAAATTTACCTTTTTTACCCTCTCCCTTAAATAAGGTGGGCTATTTGAGGTGATTTGTAAAAATGTACTATGATACAAAATATTCGCCCACTAAAAATTTAAAACCCCTTAATTTCGCCAAAGGGCGAACATTCGCCCCTAAAATCACCCCTAGTAGGAGTAATACTGCTAGTGGTTTTTAACCAGTGGCAGCAGGCGCATCAGAGATTGATCCTCTGGTTGGAGTCATTGATTCACAAGATAGACCTGACATAAGTAGAGAGTTAGAGAGGAACACTACAGTTCTTTCTCGAATCCTCCTCCAGTTAGAAGATAATATTGAAGTTGAAGAGCTTCCTGAGTCAGTTGCAGCTCCTAATTCTCCTCTTCCTCCAAATCATCTAGACATTCTATTGTACATCGAAATTCCGACCAGCAGGCCTTCGAGCCCAGGTTTACATCAATATATTCCTTCGATGACCACTGTTGGAAGCATGGCATCCATGACAAGTGCTACGAGTATGCAGACTCCCATATTTGTACAAGGAGGAGGAACAATTTCTACACTTTCTGTTACTCCTAGCATTATTATATTTGGTTCTACTTCGATTGCATCATCGAGTGGAAGTTCTCAAGCTGCTACCTCTGGCATTGGCTTTTTCCCTTTTGGAATGCCGACTAGCGCGATTCCTTTGGTTCCATTGAGTATTCCATCAGCTTCCTCCACATCCATGGTGAGTGGATCAGCTTCCTTTTAGGATTTCCTATTTAGGGGTGGTCATATACCACATTCCAACCTAACTGTGGGATCCATGCCTTTTTCCTTTTCAGGTCAAGGTAATAATCCATTTCAAAGTTGGACAAACCCTGCAGTTAGTGGTTTAGGAGCCAGGAATCAATCTTATTTTAGTCAACAGGGGAATATGCCGTATTCTTCTGCCAATTCTTTTCAAAACTTTTCTCCCTATTCTAATGCATGGAATCCTTATAAGAAGCTTTCTAATCCTTTTAACACTTCGTTAGGGGTTAACTTTACTAGTTACAGAGGATTTGCGGTAGGAGTTGGTAAAACTCCAAATTTTGCTGGGTCACAAGGATCTCCTTATGGTTCAGTTGGGCCTATGAATTACTTCAGGAAACCTGGTGCCTTCACAAATCCAAGTCATTCTTTTCAGAATGTTGGGAGTTCTGCCCACACTGGGTGGAATCCTCAGGGTCTGCCACGACTCCCTTTTCTAGCAACGTTAAACTTGTCAGATCTTACTAAATTGACTAATGATCCAATTAGGTATAACCTGGTTTGGCCTTTGGTCCTAACCAAACTTCCCTTCGATATCCCAAAATTCGAGGGGAATACAGGGGAAGATTCGGTTGACCATGTAACCACTTTCCACTTATGGTGTTCATCCAACTCCCTGATAGACGATTCAGTCAGGTTGAGATTATTCAACGTACCCTAACTAGAAATGCAGATAAGTGGTACATAGAGCTACCAAGGGGCACCTTTAATTCTTTCGGCAATTTGGCTACTATCATTTTGAACCATTTTCAATTGCCTATTCGACATGATGTCAGAACTGAGCTTCTGGATAATTTCCAACAAGATTAGGCAACTCACATTTCTGATCATATTCAGGAATGGAGGAGAAGGAAGAGGCTCATCAAAGCCAATAACCCACAAGAATTCCTTCTTGAATGGTTTCTTAAATCATTACAACCTAAGATCTCTAAGGACGTGTCCCTCTCTGATGCTTTCACTGAAGAGCAGGCTATTTTCAGGGCCCAACAATTAGAACTGATCTATTCTCAGTTTGGGGTTCTTCAAAAAATTCTACCTGACGCTCCTAGATCCAAGGAGGATATAACCAAACCGAAGCCAAGTCCCCATGCAAATGGGCTAGTCAGATGAATTAATGTAAACACGATTAACGTGCTAAATCAATTGCAACAATTGTCTTTACAAACTACTTCCTCTATGTAGGCATCACCATCCACATATACACCTTCTAAAACTACGTCTATAAATGTCGTCCAACCTTCTAACCCCAAAGGAAATCAACAATCTGATGGAAAGAAGAAAGGACGAGGCAGGAAGAAGAACTAGGATGGGAAGGGAAATGCGAACAAACCCGATAATGATGCCAGAGAGGGTAAGAAAGAGTCCAAGAAAAAGGTAAAATTTCCATGCAAGTTATGAAATGGGGATCATTTGACTCATCTTTGCCCTAAGATCCAAGACGATCAATGCTTATTAGTGCAACAGGGGTCTTCTAGCTCCCAGGTTGTTCTGACTAACCCTTTTCCCAAAAGGAAGCAATTACTTGCTAGCGCATATTCTAATGCTGGTACCCCCACAGGGGGAAACCAGGTAGGGGACAATTCATGAAATGTTTATATGATGAGCTCACATATCGACGTCGCTACGCAATCATGTGATTATGGTGAATCATAATCATCTAAGGTTAAATCTACTTCTGATGCCTCAAAGATGCTCCATATTGAGAGGCCCTCTATTATGTCTATACCTCGAATGTCAAAAGGCTTCGCGGAGCGCTCAACCATTAACCCTAATGCTAGGGTAGCCCAAAACTACTCGATTGTAGAAGATCTACCTCAAAGTCCTTGTGCTATGTCCGCATTAGAGGTACTCCAATCGTGCCCCACTTAGAGAAGTGCTTTGTTCTTGGCAATCAGAGCAGTAGATCCTAAAAATTCTCTTATGCTCACTTTTGATATGTCAAATGTCAAAAAGAGACTTCCCCATCATATGGCTTTCTAGATAAAGTCTACATAGCGAAAGACCAACATCTTTCGAAACATTATAGAAGAGGGAGCTGCCATGTGCGTGATGTCCATGTCATGTTGGAAGGCTATTGGATCACCTCAATTTGTTCCTTCATGGAATCTATTGACGGAATTTGATGGACATTCTCATAGGCTGCACGGGATTATTCCAGCCTTTCCCATATGTGTTTTGGGAAAGGTGGTAATTATTGAAGTAGAAATCATAGATGTGAACCTGGATTAAAACCTCCTCTTAGGCAGGAATTGGATTTATGAGATGGATGCCATAGTTTCATCATTATTCCGCATCCTTTTTTTTCCCTCATGAGGGAAAGATTGTAAGAGTTGATCGATGATTATTCTCCAGGTGACTCTCATGCATATTTTGACACTATTGTTCCATTAGTGGACAATCCCAGGCAACCTATTGAGAATTTAGGAGTTGGGATGTACTCTTATTTAATGGGTATTTTTGATATCCCTGCTCCTTCAGCTAGAATCATTGCTATTTCATCCTCCAGGGGACCTTCTTGAAGAGAGTTCTTTCAAACTCATTATTTTTCGAACCCTTGGCCCTTAACTTCATCTACTACCACATTAGACGGAGGGCAGGTAGGTGGAATGGCATTCCCCATGTCTGCGACAGAAATCGCTTATCATTCTATCATTAACTCTGTAGAATCCCATCCTACTCCTTTCTCATTAGAGGAGTTAGATGGGGATGTGACTCCGGCCTAGACCCTCGATTCAAATTCAGCGCAGGATTTCCTAGATAAAGTCTTACCATCCAAGGAAGCAATTATGGTGTTGATAGACCATGGGTTGATTTACATCATCGTTCATATTTCCTCCCTCATTTGCGCGAAATTGAGTCAAGTTTGTCCAGTTCGTCGACTAGTGATGTTCATACAATTTTAAGCCCTTTGGCTCCAGCACGAACTGTACCTGTGAACATCTCTAGGAATCCTAACATAATCGAAAATGTCTTCATAGGAGTTGATTATTCCCCTGAAGAAATTCAAATTTACACCAATCTCTTCAAAAAGTTTCGAGATGTGTTTGCTTGGTCTTATGAGGAAATGCCTGGAATAGATACATCTATAGTCCAGCATGAGATGAAGACATACGAAAACACTGAAAATATTCGTCAAAAACTTTGACTAGTCAATCCTAGAAACGCAACAGTTATTAAATCTAAAGTTGAAAAGTTGCTTAAGGCAAGATTTATATACCCCGTTCCTTTGACTGAGTGGGTCTCTAATCCAGTCCCCATAGATAAAAAGCAAGCAACGATCGAGGTATGTATCGACTTTAGGGACCTAAATAAGGCTTGTCCGAAAGATAATTACCCCACGCCCTTTATTGATCAAATTATTGATGAATGTGCCAGTAATGAAATTTTTTGTTCATGGATGGATTCTCTAGTTACAATCAAATTACTATTCGTCTAGAAGATCAACACAAGACAAACTTTATTTGTCCTTGGGGTACGTTTGCATACAAAAAGATGCCTTTTGGCCTTAAAAATGCTGGAGACACTTTTCAATGGGCCATGTCTTATGTTTTTCACGACATCAAACATGTTATCAAAGCATATCTGGATGATTTGGCTGCTCATTCTCGAAAGATAATTGATCATCATAAACACCTTCAATTGATCTTTGAACAATGTCATTTTTATAAAATATGGTTGAATCCAAATAAGTGCGTTTTCACCGTCACATCTGGTCGGTTGTTAGGATTCATCGTATCGACAGAGGGGATTTGTGTTGATCCCTTCAAGGTTGAGGCAATACTTTAGTTGCCTCCCCTATCTTACATTCATCAAATTCAAAGTCTCCAAGGAAAGACAAATTTCTTGAGGAGATTCATAGCAAATTATGTCGAGATTACAAAAGGATTTATACATTTTCTTAAGAAATGAGTCCCATTTTTATGGGATGATTTCGCGCAATGATCTTTTGATGCTTTGAAAAAAGCATTAAATTTTTCTCCATTATTGAGTCCACCTGATTATAGCAGAGATTTCCTTTCGTATCTCACTGCTGTAGAATCAACTATTGGTATGGTTATGGTTCAGGAAGACGATGCTTTCACTGAGCATGTAATATACTACTTAAGTCGAGGCTTGGTAGGTCTTGAGCTACACTATTCTCCTGTCAAGAAATAGGCTTTGGTAGCTATCCATGTTGTCCAACGGCTTCGGCATTGCATTCTTCTTCGAAAAACATTTTCCTTAGAAGCTTTCAATCCATTTCAGTTTGTTCTCAGTAGGCGAGTGATTGGGGGCAAATACAATAAATGGATTTTCATTTTGCAAGAATTGGATCTAGAATTCATGTCAGATAAATCTAAGAAATATTTAGTATTTGTAGAGTTGATATCGGAGTTGCCTTGTGAAGAAGCAGTTATTTACGAGGAAAATTTTCTCAAACAACATTTATTCCTCATTTCTTCGCAAGATCCTTGGTATGGAGATATCATTATATATCTCCAGACTTCAAAGTTTCCACCTGATTTCTCCAAATATGAGCGTATAAAGTTGCATCACCTTGCTAAGAATTATGTTATTATATGTGACACATTATATCGTCACGGGATTGATTCAATCCTTAGGTGTTGTTTAACTTTGGAGGAAGCAGAGTCAGTTCTTAATGATTGCCACAGTGGAGCTTGTGGTGGTCATCTATCAGGGCTTGCAACAACTCAAAAATTTTTGCAAGTAGACTACTTTTGGCCTTCGGTTTTCAAAGACTGTATTGAAGTGATCAAAATATGTCATCCTTATCAAGTCTATACTCGGAAAATGTGCACACATCCAGCTCCACTTTTCCATGTAATCATCGTCGATCCTTTCATGAAGTGGGGCATTGATTTTAATACTTGTAATCCACCTTCGGCAACGAATCAAAAGTACATCATTGTGGCCGTAGACTACTTTATAAAGTGGTTCGAGGCCATGCCTACTTTCAAAAATGTCAGTGAAACAACAAACTTGTTTCTCTTCAATCAGGTTATTTCACGATTTGGTATCCTAAAGAGATTGTCACTGACCATGGCAGTCATTTTCAAAATCAACTGATGTCTGAATTGCCTCTTAAGTTGGGTTTTCGGAAGGAGCATTCATCTCCATATTATCCTCAGGCCAATAGGTAGGTTGAAGCTATGAACAAGTCCCTTAAATTCATCTTGCAAAGGACGATTGGCAAAGCTCGATCTAATTGGCACATCATGTTGTATATGGCACTTTGGGCATACCGAATGTCAATTAAGACTGCCACTGGTTTTACTCCTTTTCAACTAGTTTATGGGTTGGAATCTATCTTCCCTATTGAATGTGAAATTCCTTCTCTTAAGCTAGTTGTAGAAATTCTTCCAGTGACTTCTAGTCTCTAGGAACACTTCATTCATTTGGATCATCTTGATGAGCAGCGTCGAGATGCCCCAAAATAAATGAAACCCATAAGAAAAGGATAAGACTCAATACAATAAAGTTGTCTGTCCTCAGAATTTTTCTGAAGGCAACCTTGTCTTAGTCTATGATCAAGACAAAGATGCCCTGGGGGCAGGCAAGTTCAAATTTATGTGGTACGGTCCCTTTATAGTCAAGCGTATTTTGAAAAAGGGGGCCTATGAATTAATTGACTTTGAAGGAAACAAGTTGGTGGAGACCAGAAATGGGCTCTACCTTAAGAAGTACTTTGCTTAGGCTTCGGCTGAGCACTTACTTGTTTGTATATATTGTATGCTTGTACATATCTATCTAGTGGCTTCAGTGATGTCGATATTTTTGATCTGGTTTGGTAGGTATCGATGGATGATTCAAAATAACTAGGATTCACCAATGGTGTGAGTAGGCATACTTGGAACCTTGCTTCCGCGGCTTGGGTGATTTATTATCCATCTGGAGAGTTGATGGTTTCGAGAGGAGTATGTATCGATCCTGCTTCGAATAATATTGCCAAATATACTACCCTTATTAATTTTATATTCGAAGCAATATCACTTGGTATTGATTCGTTAGTGGTCTATTTAGACTCACAACTGGTGGTATCTTAGTTGAATAACACCTATCAAGTATCTGATCCCTATTTGTATTGTCAATTTTTCAGATTGAGATTGTTGCAATGATCATTTGTTTATATCACATATGTTCATATTCCATGATCATAAAATTCATTAGCAAATTTTATTGCTAATCAAGCATTAGATTGGCATATCAATCATTCATCAAATTAAAAAACATAAAAAATAATAGAAAGTGTCATTTGTATATATCATGAAATCGCCTGTATGCAGATAGAGTGTTTATGTCCAAAAAATAATATACAAAATTGGGACAAAATTCCCTACAAAATCTGGGCTTATTCCCATCATCATGTCCAATCATAAAAAGATCTGATCATCTATCTAATTGGCTCAAGATGAGTAGCCAGAAAATAAACAACAACATTGGCTACATGCCAGAATAGCCGCACCCAGTCCCCTCGTACTCCTACCATGTGATGCTGCATCTCCTCAGGTAGATTCTCTATGGCTATCATGGGTACTTGCTGAGTCAGCCTCACCAAGTTCCTCTGAACTGCATGAGGAACTCTCTCCATCTCAGCTGCAACCCCTTCAACATCTCTCCCGCGATGCCTATGTCTGGGAAATCTGTCAGGTCTTACTGGTCCCACATCTAAAACATGATCAATATATTTTGAAAGTGTCTTGTCTCATCAAATATATTTTTAAGTTCATTAAGAGAAAAGAAAAATAAATAAAAAATAAATATAAATAAATTAAAATTAAAATTAAAATCTTAAAAATTAAAAAATTGTTACCTATGGCACCCCATGCTGCATTTGGTGGTAACACTAAATATGGGTCTCCTCAGAAGTCCATCTCGGCATAGGGGTAGTCATCGACTGTGATGACCCGTTGATCCCACCATGTGAAAAACTTGTCGTCAAAAGTCGTCTTGGGCACATCCCCACCCCCAAGGCGTTTCATCAGGTCAGCCCACCTACCCATTCGTGGATCTCTAGGGCTGCTGATAGTTGATGATACCTTGGGTCGAAGCCCAGGTACTTTCTCAAAGAAGAATGAGCATAAGATTGTGCCATAACCAAAATTCTTTATTTGACCCTTCTGAATGGAGGGCAGTTGGTTTTTCATATTGGTCAGTAGAGGCATGCACCAATCAAACACTATGGTGAGACATTCCACTACGAGGCTCATAGATACTCGTGAGGCCTGATGTAAAGTAGCTGAGCCATTTACCCTAGCAAAGGTAAATAGTAAAGTCTTCAAGGACAAGCTCTCTACGTGTTTTATTGGAATCTGACTTCCAATCCTTTCAAGATGACCAGGACAGTACATGTGGACGTAGTCTTCTATAGTAAGATTACCTCTCCTCCTTCCGGTTGAATGCACCACCTTTCCCCTTCAGGAAAGACCGGTAATAGAGTATATATCTTCGATCTCAATCCTTAGGGGCATCTAATCAATCATAAAGGCATCATCCTCTGTGCTCCAGTAATGAATCAAAAGTTCAAGTAATCGTGTGATGGCTTTCATTTTTGGCATCTTAAATTTTTTTAGCAAGCCACAACCTCTTAAAGCATCCAAAGCATTTTGGTCCTCCATTACATCATTATCTATAGCACTATGCTCTCTTTCTCTCCAGGTGATGTTCATCCTGTCCAAAAATATGTTTCAAACCATTAGTTTTATGTTTTAAAACTTTTACTTGCGCACACACAGGTTCCCTTTTCACACAGTCGCGTGAAGGTCCATCATATATGTGTGTTACCCATATTCAACTTGCATGTACGCAAAGTTGAATTTTTTGACATATTTTCCCACAGTCAAAACTTGAAAAAACATCTAAAAAGTATCACAAACAATTAAAAGTAGGATATAAGGGTTACATGGAAGTTTTGGAGTGATTTGAATGGTTCAATTGGTCAGAGGAAGCTTGCTTGAGTTTGTCTCCACATCTCCTTTCTCAAAACACAAATGAAAAAATTGTGAGTCCATAAGTCCTTATATAAGTTGGAAAATACAAAATATTTTTTCAAAAATTGATTTTTGTCTTATGGACTTTTTGACCTTTTGGCTTGGAGTGTCGAGACTGGGTTGTCTTTACAGGAAATTTTGGAGACTTCTTTGAGACATCATTTTGGTCCCATGACCAAAAAACCATCGTGGAAGGTATCGTTTTCTTACTGGCATATAGGTTAGGGAATACCACTTTCCGCTACATTTTTCATACTAGCCTCCATACTGTGATACATTAGCCATAGGGTCGACCCCATCGTATCTTGGTTTGCAAACAATTTTCACTTGTCGACTTTAAAAATCATGATGCGATGGTAGAGCCATCCTTTACATGGGCATCTTAGTTAGATCCTCGGTAACATTAGCTGCCCATGCTACTATATAGAGTAGACTCGAGAGTCCTCTTTAGTCTTGCCATGAATTGTGCATTGAAGACTCATTCTCATTCTTCTACGCCATTTTCTGGCCTTATACCCTAGAGGCTCCTTTGTGTTGATTTGTACTACTACATTGCATATTGAATACTTACACCTTTTGGCCTTGAGCCGACTTCACTTGGACTCGTGTTTAAGACACTTTTCAACCATGTCTTCTGCAAAATCAACCTTGCAATCACTTAGCCTCTGCAACTTGACACACCCTTTTCCCCGTGGAAAGAACATCCCTTCGAGTGTCCTTGACCAGTTTCGCCACCTTGCATTGAGCATAGGAATGTTCCCCTCCCAGGAACTAGAGCATCTGTTTTTTTTCGATGCTTGTTCTTTCCACTATACTATAGAATTATTTTATTCTTTTTCAAGCTTCATATAAAAGAAAAAGACAAAAAATTATATATTCCAAAAAAAAGAGTGGGAATGGGACATTATTTCCATATTTTGATGGCAACTAGAGTCAGTCGTGTCACTCTTGAACAAAGAACTCAAAAGAAAGTCTTTCCTCCATTGGTGTGGGCTTTAGTTTGACTTAAGAGAGCCTTAACCTTGTTATCAAGTCAGTCCTCCTCCGATTGGTTACCTCTTCCAATCATATGGAGAGTTTGCTTATGCCTCCTACATGACAAACCTATACAAAGCTATCATATGGTTCCTTCTAGTCACAGTTGAGTCGTGCTTTTGTTCAAGGGAAGTAAACCTGATTCGGCCTCTCTTCGGTGTCTCTTAACCTTTTTTTCAGCTGGCCATCCTTGGTTGTGAGCATCATGTTCATTATCAAATAAGTTTTATTGATCCTTTGCTCGTGTTGGTTTGAGAAGGTCTCCATTGACTTCTTACTGGCGGGTCTTGTCCTTATCAACTACGACAAATTGCTCTAAATCCACACCTTATCCCTATTTTCATTATTGATAGGTCCCCTTGTGCTCAGTATCGATCAGTATCATGGGTCTTTGACTAGGTGGTTTCCCTTGTGTTTGAAATCAGCGTTCATTATCACACATTGGGATTTGTGCAGTTCCTTGGTTTCCATTTGACCCTATTGGTGGATTCCTCGCCTCTGTGTTAACTTTCATTATTGGTTGGTTCAGAGGGTTTCTATGGTGCGATAGCTACATCTTGTGTACACCGAAAACATGCTTCAGTTGGGTTACTACATCTTTGTTTGTCCTATTCCTTCCACATTATTGGCCTATGGGTTACACTCGCACTAGATTGATGAAGGATACCTTCATGCCTTCCTTCTAGCAGATATTTTCCCATCGACTTTAGCTCATTGCTCTAGGAAAGGGATATAGAGTCCATTTGGCAGTACCTTAGGGTTTGCAGTCATCAGTGGTAGATTCCTTCACTATCAACAGTGGGAAAACATCATTGTCTCCTGATTGATAGATTCTTTCAAGTGTTCGACTACAACTCATTTATTCGCACTTTTTAGATTGTACTGGGTACCTTGACTCTCATCATCATTATCAGTGAGTAGTCTTGCGTTTGTTAATGGTATACATCAATGACTGGTAATCAAACGATTTGTCACATGGCCGACTTCAGATCATTCATTCCCATTGTGTAAAAATGTGCCACGGTAGTCGGTGAAGACCTCAGGTTTGCATCAACATGTCCTGGTTCACTTGTCAGTTGCTCTTGTTTCTGCTAGTTGACACCATCCACACTATATGTTGCAGTTCCTTACAACGACATCTTATATGTTGGCACCCAAGTTGCGGTGTAGTACCATTTATTCCATCATGTTCACTTGGTACTATTTGGATCAGTTTCTTGGCTTCAGTGATCAGCTTCATACTTCAGCATCATTGACCAACTCTTTATATGTGATATTCAGACATGTACTTTCTTGATTATGATTAGATGATCCATTATGTATTTCTAGTTCCTTTATACTTGTATGCATATTAGATCTGATTTTGTACTTGACATGTGGACATGCTTTACTATTTCTGAGCATGGGTATGCCCGCCTCAGACAGTAGTTTCTTTCTGATCTCTTTTGATGGCTTGGCAGGCTGAATTCTAGTGAACTCCTCCTCCATCTCGGCATGATTCCTTCCATACACTTAATACATTTCGCCATCATGTACCCCTTCTGACCTCATATATTAGGGGGCATCTATTATAGCACCATTTTCCACTTTTGCTAGATCTGATGCTCTAACTATGGCCTAGGGAAACCCTTCCTTCCAGACTTGGTCCAAAATCTAAAAAATAGTGTTTTATTCCCTATACGCTACTTTTCCCTGTCATAAAAGCGTGTACACACAAGTAAGCATATATCCAACCTGCGTACATATGGTAAAACACTTAAAAAAATAAATTTCCTTAATTTTGGGTGGAGTTGATGGGTTTTACCTGTTACTCACCTCCTATTGCCCTTGGCCCAACTGTTTCCCAACTGAAGAAACTAATTTGGAGAGGTATAAATAAATGTCCATGGGAAGGCCTTAAGGGAGAAAGGATGAGATATTGATACTATAGTGAGATTATCCCTGATCAAGTTTGAAGAATCCCTGTGCCTCCTGCACTCCCCAAAGCTTCAGGAAACCCTTGTTTCCTTAATTATAAATGTCCCCTATCTTTCTTGAGATATCCTTGTGTTGGTGATCGAGGAAGATTGTGGAAGGCCGGGAAAGGATGGATCCAAAGGATGGTTCTGATTGGAGCCAGAGAAGGAATCAGGTCATATTTATCCACCTTATTTATATCTTACTTCAATAAAAAGGAATGTTGTTTTGTCTCCGATATGAAATGTGTTTATGCATCAAAGTTATGTTGTAATTCATTTATGAATCATATAATGATGTATAATTAGTCATTCATTTATATGCTTTAAAGATTAACATCATGTATATCCTTTATGTTTCTACTATCATGTAAGTTCCATTTGAAAAATTTTCAGGTTTCAAGAACACTGGGAGAAGCTGAGGGTTTGCACCCTATGAGGTCTACCCAAATGAAGGACATCCGGGTAAGGACACTCCTACATTATTTAGTAGAATAAGGATTTTTGATGATTGTTTGAGCATTTCTTGTTGAGGTTTTCCCTCTGCTCTGTTGGGGTTCTCAACCCAAAGCCCTAGGTTGGTTTCACCCATAACAACTGTGATAGCCAAAGTGCAATTTTCTAGTCAAAGAACCCTGCTTATCATTTAAGGACAAAGCACATTGATGTTTAGAATCACTTTGTAAGGGATATGGTTAAGGACAAAAACACATTGCTAGTAAAGGTGGACACTTTGAAGAATATTGCAGATATATTAACAAAATTTGTGAGCACTGAGAAGTTCACTTGGTGTAGAGAAACAATTTTCATTCGAGGGTTGGACCAACGACTAAGGTCTCATGTGGCCCCCTGTGGAAAGAAAACAACAAGTGGGAGAATGTTGGGTGTGTTAATGGATTATGTTCTAATTTAGGGTTATGTTCTAATCCAGGGTTAATGCATTGGGGTTTATGGATGCTTCAGCATGTATATATATGTATTGTAATATTGAAAGGAATATAATGAAAATCAATCTAGTAGTCCTAGTTTTGGGATCCAGGGGAAAATCTTTGTATGTATTTGTTTTATGTTTTATTCTCTCACCATTGTTTATTTTCTATTTTTAGAATTCGTATGCAGGTAATTTCTATATGAGGTTAAAACCTACAACTGCATAGTCTCAGCCATCAAGCAACAACCTTGTCTATTGGCATTGCATAATGCATAGCCTTTGTCTCCCAGAATTGTGTATTTCACAACCTCAGTGCTCAAGCCAAACCCCTGAGTCCCAGAACTACACAATTTTTCTCTCCAGCCAAGCCAACACTTCATATTGCATAGTATCAGTCCTCAAGCCTGAGTCTTAAGCTCCTGCAATGAAAAATTACGAAATAACTTGGACTCCTTGCCTTCTACTACTGCACATTTCACAATTTTAGTGCCAAATCCCTGGCCATGGCCTTCAAAACTACGCAATCATGCACTCCAGCTAGGCCTGAACGACACTTTGCACAATATAAGACCTCAATCCAAACCCTTGACCTCCTGAACTACACAAGTGCGTAGTCACATTACCTCGTCTACCTTCCAGAACTGCATAATTGGATGAAACAGTGCAAAACCCCTCAGCCTAGCTCACTGACTCCCAAAACTATGCAATCTGCTTGCCCAGTCCATCCTGAACTGCACATTGCGTAGTCTCAAGGCTCAAACTTCACCCCTCACTACTTGAGTTGTGCAACTGCATAGTCACTAAGTCCCTCCAGTAGCCTGACAGTCGGTTCTAGCTAAGTAAGTGGATCATCATGCAACATCTGAGACTAGGGGTTTATCATACTGATGTCATCTTGTCATGAGTGGATTGCAGATGTAGGTACTCTATCATGCTATGGAAATATGATGAAGAATGAGATGGATAAGGAGGACAAGCTAGAAGACACCTAATGAGCTAAGGAGATAAGATGATCATGAGGAAAGAAGACGAAGGAACATTGGAATATAACAAAATATGGAAGACCAAGACTACATTGAAGACTCCTTATATTCAAGTCATAAGGAGGAGGAAGAAGAAGAACATGCAACTTCTTTTCAAGAAGACACAAAGAAAGAAACATCAAAATGTGACTTGACATTCCAATGTCATCATGCATTCCATGTCATTAGTTTCATATCATGTCATGTCATGAGCTATCATGTGCCATATCATTCATGATTATGTGATTTTATATTGGAAAATGTAATATGAAGTGGAAGTCCAAGAGTCATCTATGTAATGTGAAGAGTCATGTAGGAAGTCAAAATGTCATGAGAAGGCAAACAATCATGAGGGTAGTCTAAGAGTCATAAGGGAGGTGAAGGATCACTCCATTCATTATATATACACCCTCATTGTACATGCAAAGGACTTTTCATCTTGGCTTTTCCCATAAGGCATCAGTGAGATAAAGTTAGTACTTCTAGAGACCAAGTTGTGGCTCCAATGCTCCACTATTAGAGGTAGTGATGTTGGTTGTATTCATAATTCTTGGGACTTTTACTTAATACTTGAAGCCTGATGGCTGACATGTTTTCATGCATGGATTGTGAATATTTGTAAGACGATTATGTGAATATTTATGATTCATGTTTGCTTTCACTTGTGCTAAACTAGTTGAACTATTTCAGTTATTTTAGCGCTTATCTTGTGGAGAATGTGTTGTAATGGTTGTAACAGTCGTCATATCTATGTGGATTACTCTGCTTGATGTTAGGTAATTCTTGTTTTCTTGTGTGTGCCTATTCTAGTGTAATATTGTTACATTTCTCATAGAGGCTCACCGTTCCTCCCTCTGTAGTAGAAGAATATTGATATACATGCAACTGAACACTCACCAGGCACACTTGATTTTCACAAAGGCACATATACGATTCTCTCTCTTACTGGCAGCTAAAGCCAAGGCAAGTCGATAACAACATATGGCAACTGGGATGATATTCCGAATGGGGCTCCTATTCCAAACGGTGTGAGGTCTAATTGGGACTTCACTTCAGGGAGACCCCCTTGGTTGACATATTTCTAGCACCGTCAACAAATGGTGCTAGAAGGAGGGCCAAACGAAAAGTTGTGCCTGTTGAGTCTGCGTTGAATCTCCTATTCAAAATGGATCTTCCCCAAATCATAATCCCAGGATGTTTTCTAAAGAGCTTAATCTTACCATCCCTGCATAATTTTTTCATAACATATCCCAATTTAAGTTTGATGGAAAGGGTGAATTGACTCTTCGCAAGTATATGTTTCAAGTAATTTGTTTTATCCTTTCTAATGGAATACATTGCAAAGGTATCATGGCTAGATTTCTCACCCTCACATTTGAAGGTCGTGTTAAGAGATGTTGTCACATATCACCTGCTGATTTGATCCATTCATTTAACCAATTTGGAAAGGAGATTTATAAATCATTTGATAGGTATGGTTTATGAGATGTTCTTAAAAGAATTAATCAACTAAGAATGAAGCTTAATGAATCAATTGAGGATTTCTCTTATCGTTTCCTTCACCTTTGATATGAATTTCCTGAAGAAAATACGGATTGGGATTTATTTAAATAAAATTTCAAGTGTTTGGTTCATATCTCTTTGCACGGTGAATCCAAACCACCTGATATTTCTGCTTTCCCAACTCTTATAAACCATGAGACACCCCTAATTTCATAGGAGAAACCAATTGCTTATTTCGTTCCTTGTCCTCCTTTTCTAGTTCTGATGACGATTACTCCTCACAATGATAATAAAGTTGGGAAATATGATGATTAAATTCCTAATCCACCTCTTCATCCTCCTTCCACTTTTCATGATTCATATCTAGTGGAAGAAACCCTAGAATGGCTCACAAAACCTAGGGTGAAGGCTAATCCTCTCATTCCTCAAGATGATATTATCACTCTAAACAACAATCTTGAATTTGGTTCCGTTGAAAGAGTTACTTCTTCAAGAGACATATGTCATCCTCTATCATCTACATGTTATGAATATGCATATTATGATATGCTTAATCAATCTACTCCACCAACTAGCTCTTCATTCTCTCTTGCTTTTCGAGTTTCTCGTTCAAATTGTGATCAGATACAAGGCAATCACATTAGACTAGTAGAGGAGGAGGAAAGTGAAGAGACTCTTGATCTCTCTTCCATTACTCAAATTTCCCCATGTCAAGATGATACACTTCCATTCTTGGATGATTTTCAATATGCTAATCTCGGTAGTGAATCAAATGGAATCAATTCTTCTAATCAATCTATAGCCCTAGGGAATAATCATTCTGATTATGATGATTGTGTTGATGTGTGCGATCATGAATGCCTAGGTGTGTCACCTTATCTTTTGGTTTCTCATGAAAATTTCAAGTTAGATCTTCAATCTAATTCGGTCAAGGAACATGCTCTTATCGAGACTTACTCCTCATCTCGCTATCCCTTGTGCTCTATTGTTTTTGATACACCTGCTTGCGACATAGATACTCTAGGTTCTATAAGTTCATCATATGATGAGTTAACTTCTCAATTGAAACTAGGTGGTTTGATTATATGATGAGTTAACTTCTCAATTGAAACTAGGTGGTTTGATTATACATGATGAAAATTAAAACAATCAAATCATTGAGTACTCTTGTTGGGTGTAGGATCCCCCCAAGGCAAGTTTTGGGGCTTAAAGCCCAAGCTTTGACTAAGACCATTGTAAAGACTCCACGAATTGCAGGCACAGAGTGCGAAGCTGTAATAGAGTCATAGGTTTGTCTGCCCTTACTTTTGTAAATGTAGTCTCGGTTTAAGAGATCTACCCATGGTCCGCAGACCATGGGATTGTATAAATAGAGTGAGGCTCTAAGTGTAACAAAAGAAAGAATATCATTGATGTATAGAAAGAAATCGATGAAGCAATAAGTCGAAGTGTAGAGTTGTGTCTTTGGGTCGTAGAGTAGGAGAAGGCTCTGCAGTTGAGTGCGCATAGGCCAAGTAGTCCGCAGCTGAGTGCGCGGGGTAGGTCAAGTCTGTACCTGTTGGAAGCATTGATAAATAGAAGTTTTACCATATTTCTGTGTATCTTTTCTTGTTTTATGTATTATTGGGTATGAACTGCAAGTTTACTGTTTATTTACTGTGCGAACTTATATAAATGTGCTCAGTAAGTGAATATAATACAAGGTATCTATTTATGCGAAGATAACTAACTGTTAGAAGAAGATAAGTAAGATCCACAGTGTGACTTGGGGAAAGAGTGCATATCGCTACTCCAGCAATGCAAAAGCCCCACAACCCCTGGTTAGGGTTGCGTGAAGGCGAATATAAGAGGGTGTGAAGACCTCACAGACCATGGAAGTGCATGAAGTAACCTACGTGAAGGTATTCACAGTTGGACTAAATCAACCCCTCAGACATCTCAAGGGTGTGGAAACCTGGTTCCAACATCCCCACATACTACTTCGAGTGAGACCTCAGTCTGCGCTCCGTGGACTGTTACCGAAAGGGCCAGTAGTACAAGGATTTGTTTGGCTAATTAACTATGAACCTAGGTTAGGCCCCAACAAGCCAACAAATGGTTCTGTTGTTGGGATCAGAATCTACATAGAGATGTCTAATATCGTATCATTGGAATCCAACTAAGAAAGAAATTGAAGGTTGGTTGGACAGGAGAATTCATGAGTTTGTGGTGCAAGAGAATAGGAATCCATGACTATCAAAGGAAGAGTGGTTAGGCTGCTACCTGTACACAGAGATCCATGAAATTTTCTTCGCATCTTTCCCTACTGAGTTATACGAGTGGATCGTAAAGTTAGTACATAGCCAAGGAAGGTGCAAGCTCGACAGTCCTATTGTGTGGACCCTAGAGTTGGTGCACAGATTGGAAGCATCAAAGGATAAGATCACGTGCATTTTTTATCACTGACTTGATCAAATTATAGGAGGATTCGTTACTAAGTTTGCGGTAGATACTTCAATCAACTATAGGGAGGTAGAATGATGCTTTCTCAAAGGACCGTGAGGTAAGTACGTTAAGTCTTTGAAAACTTGGATTAAAATGCTACTGTGTGAAAAGAATATTATGAGAATACATTGATGTTTGGGGCTACGCGAAGTGGGGGAATTTACATAAACGAAGGTAGTACAGAACTAGAAACTAGCCCCTTGATTTCGCCTCCGTGAGGGGACAAGGAGGAGCTTGCGAAGGTCTCACCAAGAAGTGTGATCAATTCGATAAGGCAGAGGATTCCACGTATACCACCCCCACCCACACCACCACCATCACCTCCATCTTCGCCCATACCACCTCCACCACCACCGCGAGTCAACATGTCAAGCGCGATAAAGTAGCTGATGTTCAAGGGAGTAGGAAATGAAGATCCAGACTAGTTTTCGTTCATGATAAAATATGTATGGGAAGCACAGGGAGTTATGTATGAAAATATAAAGAAAGTGACATTGGTCAGTGCTCTGCAGGATCATGCGCTGACCTGATATATTAAGCATTTTAATGATAATCTGAATGCAGGGATTGCAGACAACCAAACTGCGCTGAACAAAGAATTTAATAGGCCGAAATCAGAGGCGCAGTCAATCATTGGGTTCAAGGATATCATGATGCTACCAGGCGAGACCCCCTGGGAATTAGATCAGAGACTGAAGTGCATGATTCGCAAAGCTAACATGAGTTTGATGGATGGACAACACCGCAAATGGTTTCTAGCATCGCTAACGCCACATTTGAGGAATGCGTTGTCACAACAAAGGTTAAAAACTCAGGCAGAGGCCTTGGAAATCATGATGAGGCTGCATGAGACCCCGATACAGGATCCCAACCTGGGAGTTCAGAAGATCCATGCACAGTTGAAAAACTTGTGCCTTGAGATGCAGAGTCTGAAACAGGACATGACAGCTCACCTGGAACTGCACGACAAGGTATGGTGTGTTAACTGTAAGGGTCAAGGTCATGAAAAGGACCACTGCCAATGTTCGTGAATTACCTCGCAAGAGGAGAACCGATTCCATTAACACCAGAGACCCAAGCAGGACCTAGCGCGACACCTACTTTGTAGTGCGCGATTTGTCAAATAAGAGGAAAGCATGCTACGAACAATTACCATTTGTTGCAGAAGTACACAGAGAATTCATAGCAGTTGTTATGTAATTTTTGTAGGTCAGTGGGACATGATGAGCACACTTGTAGAAGCTATGAGCTGATGATGGATAGGACTCCCACCTACAGAGTTCAAGCTGAAATGTGGCCCCTTGACCAGAACACAAGAGTGGCATGAACTAGATTTCAGGGGCGCGGATGAGGCTGTGGTGGAGGAGGACTTGGAAGAGGTAGCAGATAGCTGATATGTTACAATTGCGAGGGGCCAGGACATTATGCCCATGATTGTATGAATCTAATGCGCCCATCATGCTTGTATTATACATTTTTTAATCATGAGACAGAGGATTGTCCCACACTGGTAGCAAGGCTGCGCGACAAGGGAGCGCTCCAACCTCCCCCGACTTAGAATATTCAAATGATGAGGTCTAAGCCACACGAGGAGGACCGTAACGTGAAAATTGTGCTCCGAAGTGGAATTACGATAGGGGATGATAAAAGCAAGTAGCCGGAAGATAGTACTTGGGTTTGCAAGGTTCTGACAAAAGAACTAGAGTTTGATTTGGAGCACACCAAGGAAACCTTCATGGAAGCTAGGAAGAGCTTCACTGATGCCTCTACTTCAGGAAGCAAACATAGACCAGAGCTAGAAATGGACCCATCAATGCTCACGATGTTCATAGAAACATGAATGAAGCTACTGTGCGATAGCAAGCCTGTAAAGGGATTGCAAGAACTCATTAATAGATGCGTTGGGACCACGCCAGGAGAACCCCGCATAGTCCGGGAGATTGGAAAGAATGCAATAAGTATGGGAAGTGAAATGATATCGACCGTGCAAATTGGAGAATATGAGATGGACCAAGTGATTATGGATTTAGGATCGGACACGAACGTTCTACCGAAGCAGACATGGGAGCACATGGGAAGGCCTATGCTGCAATGGTCTCCTATCCAACTGTGAATGGAGAACCAACAAAATATCCTACCTATGAGAAGATTGCAGGGAATCACCATGGATCTTGAAGGAGCAAGCGCGCTAGCAGATTTCAAAGTGATAGAGATTGTTGATGACAACAATCCCTACCCTGTGCTATTAGGAATAGATTGGCCACTGACCTGAACAAGGTGATAAATCTGAAGAAGCACAAGATGATTTTTGAGAACAAGTCTCTGCGCGTAGTCATACCTTTGGACCCTACAGAAGGATCACGCTACATGGAGCCAGTGCGCAACTATGAAAGTGACAACGAATTAGACTGCATCTACATAATCGTGCAAGAGAGAGACTAGGTAAATCCCACCGCAGATGGACGAATCTCATGGGAGCGTGAAAGCTCCGGTACATCGGATTCAGATGAAGAGATAGAGCGATGGAAGAACTAGTTACACGAGGTAACCACGCTGAACTACAACATGATGAAAAGATCGCTGCACTATGTATCAACAGAAGTAAGGGATCTACCTACATATGATGGGTTAAGCAAGGTAGATGCCTTCCTGAACAAATTTGAAAGAGAGCTTCCGGAACAGCAACATTTCGAGGCTTTGAAATGGGTACTATGCGCTACGCGTGCGAGGTGGTGGGGGTATGTACCAAGGAAGCTTTAAGGACTGGCGCGAATGCAAGAGAATGATGCACATGTGTTTTGGGAAGCCTTAGATGCATCTAAAAGACAAGTATGACAGACAGAATGATCCACACACGAATCTGTCCAGATGGGTACAGGAATATGCTAAATAACTTGCACGGATGCACATGGACTTCACGTTCGGGAACACTGTCAATAAGTAGGTGTTGGCAAGGAAATTGCATGAATGGTTCCTCTAGTTGGGATGATGAAGTGTGGAAATAACAAGTGTGTAGAAGCCTTTACCGAAGTATGCGAAGCATTGAACATCGTATATAATGTGTAACGCAGTGATTGGGACCTGCGTGTACTAGCAGTTCTATGGGCTTGTAAGACAACATACAAGAAATTCACGGGGCAAACACCTTCTACATTGGCCTATGGAGCAAACACTGTAGTTACAATAGCACATAGTAAGCCTAGTCCTCGTATCGAAACACCAATAGATACGACAGTTCACGGAGCCTTGGAAGAAGGGATCACGTAGCTGGACAAAGCAGAACACTTGGGACCTGAGGAAGAAATCTGACAGGGTGATCTTAGGCTCCAAGAACTTATGAAAGAAAGGGCGCAATTAAGGGAGAAAATCACTCTGGTGGAAGAGGAAGTCAAGAAGTTTGAGGAAGACATAAAGAAGGATTTTATCAATGAGAAAACTAGGGTGATAAAATAGGGTGCGCACGATTACGTTGACAAATTTGGGGACTATCGCTGAGAGTTGATCAGGTTGATGCCTTGGATTAGACCACATATTACTAAATGGAACACTCATGGTGGCGCGATTCCAATGGTAAAGTATGCGATGCAGACAGTGAAAATAAAAGGCAGATTTTCTCCAGGAGAAGTGATGAATGACCGGTTGGAACCCTATACAGGTGGCGTGGTCACCTGACTAGCCATGGGAAGTACAGTCTTAGCACTCCCGGTAGTTGAAAGGAGGCCCGAGACTATAAACTACTCTGCTCAAGAGCTATGCAGTGTCGAAGGTATGCACAGGAGCAAGGTGTCACAAGGTGTGCAGTCGCGCAAGGGGGGCTGCTACCACGCGGGTTGGCTGGAAAGTGATCGTTGTAGTCATTATTCACGATGTGATGCTTGACTTGAGACCAAATGGAGTGGGTGGCAAGCATTTAAGATGAGCTTTATGGACAATATTTGGGCAAATCTACTACCAAGGGAGCATTAATGGATTGGATTTGGGGGGAACAGTCGAATTCAAATTCAAAAGGTGCTATAAAATACAAAGGGTTGCCCAGCAAACAAAACTTGGTCATTTGTGAATTGAGCTATCATTTGCCCTGCATATTCCGAACCGAGCCCTGTTTTTCCTGTGGAAAGCGTTGGTTGAGCACCTGAGTGAATATTTAAGAGATTTCTAGACGAACAAGATGGCAGCGTCTTAGGAAGCTAGGGAAATCGCAGAGATGACCACCGAAGAAGCCGTGCAGGCCATGACCATAGAAGATGCCCCTAAGAGCACTGGGATTGTTGCAGAAATCGATAAATCCCCATGCACGCCGAGACCAAAGAAAGACAAACAACCAATGATTCTAGTGTGTGTGTCCCCTCGTAACCCGTTGCAAACCAAATTAACAATGGAGGAAAAAGGGAAAGCGGTTAACTTGAAAACCGATGAGGAGGAAGAAGACCTTGAGGATCTCACAATTGAAGAAGACAAGGACAAGGGTATGGAGGAAGAAACCATGGTTGCGCACCCTCCAACAAAGTTTCTCACGTATGTCCCCCCGCAGAATGGGAAGGCAAAGGTGCCCAAGGATGTCAATGAGACAAGAGCTCTCTGTAGACTCTGTTCCTCCTAGACGATATCATTTTTGAAGGCATGCACCTGGGACGGGTGCTGAATTTGAAGTTTGAAGATTTGGATCTCATCGAACACAAGAAATTCCATCACTTAGAGACCATGCAACTCATGAAGCCGAAGCAGAACACTACGGAGGGAGTTATAGAATTAGAGCCACGCAAGTGGTTACGTGGAGTCAAAAAGGAAGGGTTGTTGAACCTGCTCTGGGTGTTGCATTACCATCGTGCCCCAGTGACTATCTTCATCATTAGGCAGTTGCTCTGCCTGGTGCATTGTGGGTTTTTGTGGCTGGAGGAGGCCATCCCATCACGGACCACCTAATCCATCGAATTACCAAGCTCCCGTGTAAAGGAGAGGACCCCGCAGACATTTCGGAGGGTAAGAGCAATGATTTGGCCATTGCAGAGGCCATGAAAAATAAATACAAGATGGAGAAGAAAAAGAGGGGCTACGCAATCTCCATCATCAACAACAAATCAGTCAGAGTTGCGACTCAGATACTGGTAGGTAAGATCATCTGGAAGTGTCGCACAGATGAGGTGCCCACATTGGTGGTGGCACTTGCTAAACAATGCATAGAAGGAGTCTAGTTTAGCTGGTCCAAATTCTTGTCTAAGGAGTTTCTGGAGAATTTCCACGAGGCACAGGAACAAGGAAAAACATTCCACTATACATGGCTTATGTTGTCCATAGTGAAGGTGGTTGGGAAATTGCCGGAGGATAGCCAGTTCCTCACTATTGCAAGGGATCTCCTGGAGGCCACAAAGTACACTTCAATGTGGGCCACTAAGGATGCAAACAGGATCCATGACAGTAAAATCTTCTGGGTGTTCATGGAGATGAACATCAAAATGGGGATTAACCGTAATCCGTGGTTATCACCCACTGTCTACAACAGCCTGCAAAGTTTTGCAGAATTTAAAGCGGACTTTCATCACATCTACCTCAGGGCACGCAAGGACCCTGCGAAGAAGTGGAAAGAACTACCATATATGGCCACAAATGATGTGATCTTCGACGTACTGGAGATGTGTCCACCAGAGTGGTGCGCTCCAAACATCTCTGCATTGGAAAAGTTTGGTGCATAGAAAAAGAAGGAGGAGGAAAAATTTTGCATGGCATAGTTGGCAAAAAAGAGATGGAAAGAAGAAGCAGCAGCAAAAGTGCAAGAGGCGGGGGACGCTGTGCAGGTAGCAATAGAATAGCAAAAGGCCGCAACAACAACATAGAAGGCATCATGGAAGGAGCATGAGGGCTAGAAGTCGCCTTCGTCTTCGCTTGAGCGGGAGCAAGAAATGGCAACAGAGGTAGAAGAGGGTGGCGTGGACCCACAAATAACGTCAACACAATTGAAGTGCCAGCACCCGAGCAAGTAGACGGGGCGTGCGAGAAGGTAAAAGCGTCGAAGCTCTCTATCGACCCGATCACCCTTACTGAGGGGGATATGCATGATATAGGAGAGATAGTGCGCAACGTCACCACAGAGGCCCTCCAAAACTTTGTGGAGGAGAATCAGATTGTGTTGGGGGGCCTTCGAGCATAGATTCAGGAGCTGCAGGTGCACGCTCCTCAGGCTGGTACCCTTTCGACCAACCTTGCAATAGGAACATCGCAGTCGAGGAAATGTTGTGCGCTCGTACAACTAACAAAATAGTGCTGCCAAAAGGGGCACTGTTTACAACAAATGAGGCCAACCAACCTACGGTTAGTACACTGAAGGGGATAGGGATCAACATGGCTATGCTCCTGCAGGAGACACTCTATGTTTTGAAGGATGGGATTAGTGAAGAACTGTGGGCTGGGGAGAGCTACGCGTTGTAGGTGTTGAGTGAGCAAAAGATCAACATGGAGCAGTTGAGCTTGTAACGAGACGAAGTTGTGTCACAAAACAGATAGATGGTGCAGGTACTTGAAGAAGCCTTGCAGATGGTCCCTGAGCTAGCCATCCTAGTAGAAGCACCAGTAAAGGCGTGCATCCATAGATTAGCAGCAGGGGTGTGCGAGGCGCGAGAAGAAATGACCAAGGCTCAGCTAGATTTGAACCTTCAGATCGCAAAGTTGTGGTTAAAGGCACAGCCTTCAACTCCTCTAGAGGTAAGAGAACAGCACGCCAACACCATTACATAAGGGATGGAAGAGATCAGCAGCGTAGTAAGGGACTGCACCAGAATGCAAGAAGAATAATTCGAGGTCCTCACAAATCTGCAGGAGGAATCGAACATACAGTGCTTAGAAATAGAGGTGCGTGAGCTACAATAGCAGTATGAAAACATAAAAGGGATCACGCAGACGGTGGCCCTCCCTCAGAGGCTCACAAGAATGCAGCATGCCAAAGTGCTTAAAGGGGTAGTCGACGTAGCGCAACACAAAGAAGCAGTTTTGAAGGCGCGTGTTTAGCCTTAGATTGATGAGGCCTTTGTAATCACATCAACAATTGAAGGCAAGCTCATGCAGATGCAGGGGACGCAGTGAAAAATGCAGGGGAGCAATTCTGACATTGCGGTCTCGGAACAACGAGTACAGGAGATCCAACAGGAAATTTCTCAGTGCGCTACCAACCTTACAACAATCCGAGCAGAGTTGGGAGGTCTCCGCGTGAAGATCTCTGCACCGACAAAGTGACTCGAGGGCAAGTCAAGATGTTTGTGTTGGGGGCCTGTTGGGCATGGGATCCCCCCAAGGCAAGTTTTTGGGCTTAAAGCCCAAGTTTTGAGTAAGTCCATTGTAAGGACTCCACGAATTGCGGGCGCAGAGCACGAAGTTGTAATAGAGTCATAGGATTGTCTGCCCTTACTTTTGTAAATGTAGTGTTGGTTTGAGAGATCTACCCATGGTCCGCGGACCATGCAATTGTATAAATAGAGTGAGGCTCTAAGTGTAACAAAAGAAATAAGATCATCTAAGTATAGAAAGAAATCAATGAAGTAGTAAGTCGAAGTGTAGAGTTGTGTCTTTGGGTTGTAGAGTAGGAGAAGGCTCTGCAGCTGAGTGCGTAGAGGCCTAGTAGTTCGCAGCTGAGTGCATGGACCCCTGTAGTTGAGTGCGTAGCGCAGGTCAAGTTTGTACTCGTTGGAAGCATTAATAAATAGAAGTTTTACCATATTTTTGTGTATATTTTCTTGTTCTATGTATTATTGGGTATGAACTGCAAGTTTATTGTTTATTTACTGCATGAACTTATAAATGTGTTGAGTAAGTGAATATAATACAAGGTATCTGTTTTTGCAAAGATAACTAACTGTTATAAGAAGATAAGTAAGATCCATAGTGTGACTTGGGGAAAGACTGCAGATCGCTACTCTAGCAGTGTGAAAGCCCCACAGCCCCTGATTAGGGCTACATGAAGGTGAATATAACAAGGCACGAAGACCTCACGTTCCAGGGAAGTGCGTGAAGTAACCTACGCGAAGGTATTCACAGTTGGAATAAATCAACCCCTCATACATCTCAAGGGTGAAAAAACCTGGTTCCAGCATCCCCCCATACTGCTTCGAGTGAGACCTGAGTCCAAACTCCGCAGACTGTTGTCGAAAGGGCCAATAGTATAGGGATTTGTTTGGCTAGTTAAATCCAAACCTGGGTCAGGCCCCAACAAGCCAACAACTCTTTCCATTCCTTATCATCTCTTCTCTTGTATGAAGGCAACTCTTCAAATCATCTTTCTCATGAAATCTCTTCGATTCACACATCTTCAGATTTGTGATTAGAAGAATCTTTCAACTTGAGTAATCTGGTTTTTGAATTTGAAAATTATGGTCAAATCAGTGACCAATATGGATGCCATCCTGTGAGCAGTGGTCTTATTGAAAGTAATGGTAGCAACTGCCCTCACACCATGCATGATCCAATTCAATCGTCAGAATGTGATTTTAGAATCCTTAAATGTTCTGGGACTTCCCAGGGAGTCGAGGGACTTCAAATTCCATTGATGATTATGTTAGGATCTCGCGACTCTGGTAAGCCCCCTCAACTAAGTCAAATCTGGTTTCTCTTGCACAACCCTTCTCTTTGCATGGTTTCACTTGATGTAAATTTATTTTTGAAATATGTTTAGTATTTCGGATATATTCTTTCAAATTTTCAAGATTTTACTTTTGATCTGATTCAAGAATCTTCTTCATTTGATTAATCTTCATGCAAATCTCTTGCATCAAACTTGGGTTTGGAATGTGTGTCTCTCATAAAGTCATGGAACTGTGAGGTTGATCATCTCAAATATCATCTATGGTCGAAGAAATCATATCTATCTAATTTATTTCATGATGAGAAGCTCCTAGTTTTTCTTGTGAATATCTAATCACGAATCTTATTCTTCATCACACCTGCAATCTTCTTGAGTGCGAATGAATGCACGAGTAATTTTCCGAATCAAATTCTTCTTGTTCACTATGTCCTGACTAGTCTCATGTGTTTCTTGCGTTGGAATTTGTTTTAATTTTTTTTTTTATTATTATGATGCTTGTATAGCTTGTCTCCTGTTACATGAAAATGGTTTGTCACATTCGACATGCAAGGAAGTTGGTTCTATTATTCTGAGAATTCACAAAGTTGTTCAAATTGATTTATATTTGTTAATTACAAACTAGGAATTTGATGCTTAATCCGCCCATCTGATCATGATTATGTCTCAGATGACTATCATTCAGCTTATTATTTTCGCATCAACACATCCAATAATAGTTTTTTTACACCCTACGATATTTATGGTTTAACATCCCACTATTTGGGTACTTGTCAAGTAGTTGAGGCACTTTAGTCTTTACTGATGGTTATGTTAGGTCCTCACTATTTTGACAACCCCTCTGAATATGATCAGACTAATTTTCCCTTACAAGATTATCATCTTGCTCTTGCGCCTTTAATTGCAAATTCATCTATCCAAAGATTTCAGGGTTTTCAACGGGATTATCATGAATTTTACGATCCAATCGTTGAATGGTTGGAGCAATCTTACGATCCAATAATTGAATGGTTGGAGCAATCTTACGATCCAATCGTTGAATGGTTGGAGCAATCTTACCTGGCAAGCTTCTTCACAAATAAAAAGTTTTGATTTTTCCTTGTGCTTGCTAAGGAGTTTGGTGTATATGGAGACACATTTGCAAGAAGCTTCCGAGGTTTGTTAAATGATGGTTTTCATCAAAAAGTTAAGAATGTAAACTGGTTAGAAGTAGTGGCTATGGCCTATCTTTCTACTGACAGGAAAGACCTTCAAATTTTTTTGCAAGCTATTCAAGTTATTATCTTTTTTGTTGCACATTACTTTATATCTATTTTAATTTCCCGTATCTTTGTGGATGCAGGTTGGGAACAACTATGGTGGTTACATAAGAAATTTCATTATGCATGACCTTGACCTTCTAGCTATTTAGGTTAGGAGTAGGACTAGTTTCATTCTAGTTCTCCTCTCTTACACTCATCCCACACTCATCCCACACTTATTCTCCTTAGTCTTCATTGTCTTTTCTTACTTTCTTTTTGCTTCATACTTTGGTTTAGCATCTTTTTACTTGTTCTTTTTATTTTATTTCTTGTTGTGTCATGTCTTTTCCTTTTTTTCTATCAATAAGACTTTGTGTGAAGGGTGTCCTAATTGGGCTTGAAAGACAATGTAGAAAAATAGAAAAGGACTTTGTGACACTTCAACATTTGGCTAACTCTCTATCCTTCTTCCTTGTCTTGGTTACACCTTTTGGTTGATGATGTTCCAATGGAAAATGCAATCCTTGCATTAGGAAAGCCTTGTGTCAAACCATGATCTCCATGTCTATTCTGGAAATCCTCATGCCTACACTCAGGTTGTTATGTTTCAATGTTTTTAAGCTTATCCACTCAAGTAGAAAAGGACAAGGGGAAAATTCAAACAAGCAAACTTAAATCAAAGGTATATATATGCTTCTCTGAAGGAATAACCTCTCCTTCTCTCAATAAGTCGAGATCCTTCTTCCTCTAACAAAATGAATAAAAGCCTATGCACAGTCCTATTTAAATATATAAATAAAGGAAAATGAAGAGAAACTATTACTACGAAGAGAGATGAAGCAAGAAAATCCACTGGGGTACTGTGTTGGCTCACAGGCAGCAGAGCAATCTTTGTGTTCCTATAGTGACTCTGTGAGGGTACTGTCTGGGCCTACTGGCAACAAAGAAACATTAGAGATGAAAAACTATACTCTGAAAATCTAAAGCTCGCGAGCTTCATTACCCTATCTTGATTCGAAACATTGTGTGATATTTGATTTTATGTTTTTGTTTAACCGACTAAGGGAATGAAGGGAACTAGGTTTATGCACGGGGTAAGTGGGCAATCCATGGTAATTTGAACAATGAATCATTACTCCATGAATAACTAGATGTTGCATGAGAGAATTGACCAAGGCAGAGAAGCTAGAGTTCTACCAATGTGTTGCCAAGTGTTGTCACTGCGACAAACACCCTCCAAAATTTTATCTACACTTGAATTTTGGAGCCTACCTTGGATCTTGTGATTGACTTTTCTAGAGTCACTTCTAGCTTTGATTATTCTTTGAGCTCCCTTATTGGATTGGAAGTGTCAAAGTCACTTGCTCACACGTGCTCAGTCTGTAACAAGTGCATGAGTGCATTCATTTACGCAAGCGTTAACAAGCATAGCACATCCCATCAAGACTGTGCATGTACGATGTCAAATCCATGTCTACAGTCAGTGTGCACTGAAATTAGTAGTTTCTCACTTTTAGCTGTGTTTGTACTTCTATTTTGGAGATTTTTGCAAACTGTCGCTTTGCGCACCTTTGTTTTCACAAGTCTCATTTTCATGTTTTTGGCTGTCACTTTTGCTTTATTTCCCTTTAATTAGTGTCATTTTCATGTTATCTTCACCCTAGCATGTGGTTTTTTCACTGTCATTTGCATATCGCAAGTGTCGTTCGCATTTTTATTTTCATATAGAAAGTGTCGTCTTTTGGCATGGGAATTGTCGCTTATCTTGTAAAGTGGAGTTTTGGTTTATTTAAAGGGGAAATCTTTGTAATAATGAGTTTTTCTTATCATTTATACATGTTCCACACTCATTTCCAAAGTTCCACGCATTGTCACACAAGTGTCTTCATTGTTGTCGAAAAGTGTTATCTTTAGTGTCTCATTTGGAATGGGTTGTCTCAATGTTATTACATTGAGGAAACTATGTTGAGCCATGTGCTATGGGTATTTTGTGTTGTGTCGTCAAGTGAAATAAGTGTGTGATCATGTTTAAGTATTTATTTTATTCAATTTTCTCTCACTGATCCAACGTTAAGTCAAAATTGGAAAAACTCTTGACTGAGCCACTTAGCCTCATCTAACCCTCCTGAACTATGCACTGCATAGTTTCAATCATCAAGAAAAAAAATTGTCTCTTCGCATTGTGTAATGCATAGTCTATGCCTCCTAGAACTATGAATTTTGCAACCTCAGTGCTCAATCCTAGCCCTTGAGTCCATGAACTACACAATCTTTCACTCCAGCACAGCACATCGTGTAGTATCAATCCTCAATGTTAAGCTCCTGAACTACATAGCTGCGTAATCACTTGTCCTCCTATCCTTCTAGTACTACACATTTCACAATTAAAGTGCTCAAGCCTGGGCCTTAGCCTCCAAAATAGTGCAATCTTGCACTCTAGCTAGGCATGGAATACACATTGCGCAATATCAAACCTCAATTGTAACCCTTAAGCTCCTGAGCTATGCAACTGTGCAGTCACCTGGCCCCCTCTACCTTCCTAAACTTTGTATTTGGCTTAAATAGTGAAAAATGCCTTAGCCTAGCTCACTGGCCCCCAAAACTGTGGAATCTTCTTGCTTAGTCCATCCTGAACTACGTATTGTGCAATCTCAAGGCTCAAGCTTCACCCGTAACTACCTGAGTTGTGCAACTGCGCAATCACTGAGCCTCTCCCTCAGCTTGTCAATTGATTTTGGCTTAGTTAGTGGATCATCATGCAACATCTAAGACTAGGGGTTTATCGGAATAATTTCATCTTGTCATGTGTGGATTGTAGATGCAGGTACTCTATCATGCTATGGCAAGATGATGAATAAGGAGATGGAAAAGTAGAACATGGTATAAGAAACCTAAGGAGCAGACGAGATAAGATGATCATCAGGAAGGAAGATGAAGGAACACTGGACTATAAAATAAGATGGAAGATCAAGACCACAATGAAGATTCCTTATCTTCAAGTCATAAGGAGGAGGAAGAAGAAGAATATGCACCATATTTTCAAGAAGACTCAAAGAAAGCATCTGTAAAATGTGACTTGACATTGCCATCTCATCATGCAATCCATGTCATTAGTGTCATGTCATGTCATTTCATGAGCCATCACATGCCACATCATTCATGATTATGTAATTCTATATTAGAAAATGTAGTGTGAAGTGGAAGTCCAAGAGTAATCTTTGTAATTTGAAGAGTCATGTAGGAAGTCGAAAAGTCATGAGAAGTCAAACTATCATGAGGGTAGTCCAAGATTCATAAGAGAAGTGAAAGATCACCCAATTCGTTATATATACACCCTCATTGTACATGCAAAGGAATTTTCACCTTGGCTTCTCCCATAAGGCATCATAAAGACAGAGTTAGTACTTTTTGGGAGCAAGGCATGGCCCCAACGCTCCACTGTTGGAGTCAGTGATGTTGGTTGTATTCATGTATCTTGGGAATTTTACTTAATACTTGAAGCCTGATGGCGGACACATTTTCATGCATGGATTATGAATATTTGTAAGACTATTATGTCAATATTTATGGTTCGTGTTTTCTTTCACCTGTACTAAAGTAGTTGAACTATTTTGGTTATTTTTGTGGTTATCTTCTTGAAAATGTGTTGTAATGGTTGTAACAATCATTGCATCTATGTGGACTATTATGCTTAATGTTAGGAAATTCTCTTTTTCTTGTGTGTGCCTCTACTAGTGTGGTACTGTTACCTCTCTCTTAGAGGATCACCTTTCCTCCCTATGCAGTAGAAGAACCTTGATATACATGCAACCAATCACTCACCAGCCACACTTGCTTTTCGCAAATGCACATATACACTTCTCTCTCTTGCTAGCAGCTAAATCCAAGGCAAATCTATAAGAAAATATGGAAACCTGGTTGATATTCCAGATGGGTCTCCTAATCCAAATGGTGTGAGGTCTAGTTGGGACTTCATGTCAGGGATAACCCCTTGGTTGAAGGATTTCCAACACTGTCAACAAATGGCGCTAGAAGGAGGGCTAGATGACAGGCTATTCCCATTGAGTCTGCTTTGAATCTCCTATTCAAAATGGCTCTTCCCAAAATCATAATCGTGAGATGTTTTTCTAAAGAGATTAATCTTACCATCCATGCAGAAGTTTTTCATAACATGTCTCAATTTAAGTTTGATGGCATGGATGAATTGACTCCTCGCAAGCATTTATTTCAAGTTGTCCATTTTTTCCTTTCTAATGGAATCCATTGCAAAGATATTATGGCTAGATTGTTCATCCTTACATTTGAAGGTCTTGTTAAGAGATGGTGTCACACATTACCTACTTCTTCGACCCATTAATTTGACCAACTTGTGAAGGATATTTATAAATAATTTGATAGGAATGATTACCTGGATGTTATTAAAAGAATTAATCAACTAAGAATGAATCCTAATGAATTAATTGAGTATTTATCTGATCGTTTCCTTCACCTCTACTATGAATTTCCTAAAAAAATATGGATTGGGATTTATTTAAACAAAATTTCAAGTGTATAGTTCATATCTCTTTGCATGGTGAATCCAAACCACTTGATGTTTCTGCTTCCCCGACGCATGTAAATTATGAGACACACCAAATTTCATAGGAGGAACTGATTACTCCTTTTTTTTCTTGTCTTCCTACTTTTCCAGTTTCAATGAGGGTGCCTCCTTGCAATGATAATAAAGCTGGGAAATTTGTTGATAAAATTCCTAATCCACCTCTTCATCCTCCTTCGAATTTTCATGATTCTGATCTAGTGGAAGAAACCCCAGAATGGTTCACAGAGCCTAGGGTGAAGGTTAATCCTCTCATTCCTCAAGATGATATTAGCACTCTAAACAACAATATTGAATTTGGTTCCATTGAAAGTGTTACTTATTCAAGGGACGTCTGTCATCCTCCATCATCTACATGTTATGACTCTATGTATCATGATTTTCTTGATCAATCTACTCCACCAACTAGCTTTTCATGCTCTCTTGATTTTCGAGTTGCTAGTTCAAATTGGGATTAGATACAAGGTAGTCACATTACATTGGTAGAGGAGGAGGAAAGTGAAAAGACTCTTGATCTCTCTTCCCTTTCTCAAAGTTCCCCATGTCAAGATGATGCACTTCAATTCTTGAATGATTTTCAATCTGCTAATCTTTGTAGAGAAAAAAATACAATCCATTCTTCCAATCAATCTGTATCCTTAGGAAACAATCATTCCAATGATTATGACCGTGTTTATGTGTTCAATCATGAATCCCTAGGTGTATTAACTGATCTTTCAGTTTCTCATGTGGATTTTTATTTAGATCTTGAATCTGATTCAGTCGAGGAACATGTTATTATCAAGACTTCCTCTTCATCTCACTATCCTTTGTGCTCTACTGTTTTCGATGCATCTACTTATGACATAGATACTCCATTCTCTGCAATTTATTCATTTGATGATTTAACTTCTCAATTGAGACCGAGTGGTGAGATTATCCATGATGAAAATGAAAACAATAAAATCATTTAGTACTCTTTCCATTCCTTATCATCTCTTCTCTTGCATGAAGACAACTCTTCAAATCAGCTTGCTCATGAATTTTTTTTATTCACACATCTTCAGATTTGCGATCAGAATAATATTTCAACTTGAGTAATATGGTTGTTGACTTTGAAAATTCTGTTCAAATCAATGACAAAGATGGATGCCATCCGGTGAGCAGTGGTCTTATTGAAACTAGTGGTAACAACTATCCTCACACCATGCATGATCTGATTTAATCGTCAGAATGTGATTTTACAATCCTTGAAATTTTTGGGACTTGCTAGGGGGTCAAGGAACTTCAACTTCCATTGATGATTATGTCAGGATATCGTGACTCTGGTAATCCCCCCAAACTAAGTGAGATCTGGTTTCTCTTGCACAATCCTTCTCTTTGCATGGTTTCACTCGATGTAAATTTCTCTTTGAATTTTTTTTTGGTATTCCAGATATAATATTTCAAATTTTCAATATTATACTTCAGATTGAATTCAAAATCGTTTTCAGCTGATTCATCATCATGCAAGTCTCTTACATCAAACCCGGGTTTGGAATGTGTATCTTTCATAAAGTCATGGAACTGTGAATTTGATCATCTCAAAGATCATATTTGGCCACAGGAACCATATCTGTCATATTTATTTCATGATAAGAAACTATTGGTTTTTCTTGTGAATATCATATCGTGAATCTTGTTCTTCATCACCCCTAAAATAATCTTGAGTGTGAATGAATGAACGAGTTATTGCTCGAATTAAATTCTTCTCCACTCACTATGTCCTGACTAGTCTCACGTGTTTCTTGTGCTGAAATTTCTTTTAAATTATTTTGATTATTACAATGCTTGTACAGTTTGTCTCCAGTTACAAGAAAAAAAAAATTCACAATCGATATGCAAGGGAGTTGGTTCTATTGTTCAGAGAATTCACAGAGTTTTTCAAATTGATTTATCTTTGTTAATTACAAACTAGGAATTTGATACTTTAATCATCCCTTCTGATCATGATTTTGTCTCAAATGACTATCATTCAACTTATCATTTACCCATTAGCACACCTAATGATAATTTTTTTACACCCTTCGATCTTTATTGTTTAACATCCCACTTTTTGGGTTCCTCTCAAGCAACTGAGGCACTTCAGCCTTTGTTGATGATTATGTTAGGTCCTCACTATTTTGACAAGCCCTCTAAATATGATCAGACTCATTTTCCCTTACAATATTCTCATCCTCATCTTGCGCCTTTAATTGCAAATTCATGTTTTCAAAAAATTCATGGTTTTCAAGAGGATTATCATGGATTTTATGATCCAATCACTGAATGGTTGGAGAAATATTACTTGGCAAGCTCCATTGCAAATAACAAGTTTCCCTTCTTTTTTACTCATCCCACACTTCTTCTCCTTAGTATTTATTGTATTTTCTTACTTTTGTCTTGCATCATGCTTTGGTTTAGCCTCCTTTTTCTTGTTCTTTGGTTTTACTTTCTTGTTGTGTCGTGTTTTTTTCCTTTTTTTCTATCAATAAAATTTGCATGAAGGGTGTCTTGTTTGGGATCGAAAGACAATGTAGTACAATAAAAAAGGACTTTGTGACACTCCATTGTTTGGCTAACTCTTTGTCCTTCTTTCTTGTCTTGGTTACGCCTTTTGGTTGATGATGTTCCGATGGTAAATACAATCCTTGCGTTAGGAAAGCCTTGTGTTGATCCATGATTTCCGTGTATATTCTAGGGAACCTCATGCCTACACTTGGGTTGTTATGTTTCATTGTTTTCAGGTTGATCCAATCAAGTAGAGAAGGACAAGGTGAAAATCCAAATGAGCAAAACTAAATTAAAGGTATCTATATGCTTGTCTGAAGGAACACCTCTCCTTATCTCAAAAAGTCGAGATCCCTCTTCCTCCAATAAAATGAATAAGTGCATATCCACAGTCCTATTTAAATATATAAATAAAGATGAAAGAAGAGAAAGGCTTCATGGGTAGAGAGGTGAGGCAAGAAACTCCGCCGGGGTACTCTCTAGGATCGCTAGCAGTGGAGTAATGTTTGTGTTCTTGTAGCGACTCCATTAGGGTATTGTCTAGGCCTTCTCACAGCAGAGCAACACCAAAGATGAAAAACTATACTCTAAAAATCTAAATCTTGTGAGCTTCATTAAATTATCCCAATTCAAAACATTGTTTGATCTTTGATTTAATGTTTGTGTTTAACTGAGTAAAGAAATGAAGGGAACTGTGTTTATGCATGGGGTAAGTGGGGAAGCCATGGTAATCTGAATGATGAATCAATACTACCTGAAGAACTAGAATCTGCATGAGATAATTGACCAAGGAACAGAAGATGGAGTTATACCAGTGTGTCGCCAGGTGTTGTCGTTGTGACAAACACCCTCCAAAATTTTTCCTACACTTGAATTTTGGAGCCTAGCATGCATATTAAAATCAACTTTTCTATAGTCACTTCTAGCTCTGATTATTCTTTGAGCTCCCTTCTTAAATTTGAAGTGACGAAGTCACTTTCTCACACATGCTCAGTCTGTAGCAAGTGCATGAGCACATTATTCTATGCAAAATTGAACAAGCATAACACTGTCCATCAAGATTGTGCATGTGCAATGTCCAATCCATGTCGACAGTTAGTGCATATTGACATTGACATTTTCTCACTTCTAGTTGCGTTTGTTCTTCTATTTTAGTGAGTTTTGTAAATTGTCGATTTGTGCACCTTTGTTTTCACGAGTTTAGTTTTCATGTTTTTGGCTATTTATTTCATTTTCTTTCCCTTTAATTAGTCTCATTTTCATGTTATCTACACCATATCATGTGTTGTTTTCACTATCGTTCGCATATCACAAGTTTTGTTTGCACTTTTATTTTCATATAGAAAGTGTCGTCTTTTGGCATGGGAATTGCCACTTATGCTGTAAAGTAGAGTTTTGGTTTATTTCAAGGGGGAACCTTTGTGATAATAAGTTTTTTTTGTTATGTAGACATATTTTTCACTCATTTCCAAAGTTCCATGCACTGTCACACAAGTTTCGTCATTTTCGTCGCAAAGTGTATCTTTAGTGTCGCACTTGGAATGAACTGTCACATTGTTGTTGCATTGAGGAAAGTATGTTGATTCATGTGTTATGAGTGTTTCTGTTGTGTATTCAAGTGAACTAAGTGTGTGATCATGTTCAAGGATTAATTTTATTCAACTTCCTCTCACTGATCCAACACTTAGTCAAAATTGGAAAAACTCCTGACCAAGCCACTCAGCCTCATCCAACCCTCCTGAACTACACACTGCATAGTCTCAGTCATCAAGCAACAACCTTGTCTCTTGACACTATGTAATGCGAAGTCTTTGCCTCCTAGAACTGCACATTTCGTAAACCTTTGTGCTCAAGCCCGACCCCTGAGTCCCATAACTTCACAATCTTTCTCTCTAGCCAAGCCAGCGCTGCACATTGCACAATCTCAATCCTCAAGCCTCAGTATTGAGCTCTTTTAATATGCATCTGTGCAATCACCTAGCCTCTTGTCCTTCCAGTACTTCACATTTGTCAATTTCAGTTCTCAAGCCCAAGACTTGGCCTCCAAAACTGCGTAATCATGCCCTCCATCCAGGCCTAAACTATGAAATCATGCCCTCCATCTAGGCCTAAACTATGCACTGCATAGTATTAGACCTCAAGCCTAAACATTGAGATCTTGAGCTACGCAACTACACAGTCACCTTCCCTCCGTTGCCTTCCAAAACTGTGCAGATGGCTGGAACAATATAAAACCCCTCAGCCTGGCTCACAAACTCCCAAAACTGTACAATCTTCTTTCCCAGTCCAACCCAAACTATGCATTACATAGCCTCAAGGCTCAAGCTTCACCCCTAACTACCTGAGCTATGAAAATACGTAATCATTTAGATTTTCCTCATTCTGTCACCCAGTTCTAGCTTAGTAAGTGGATCATCATGCAATATCTGATACTAGGGGTTTATCAATCTGATGTCATTTTGTCACGAGTGGATTGTAGATGTTGGTACTCTATCATGCTATGGAAAGATGATGAATATAGAGATGGAGAAGGAGGACATGGTAGAATACACCTAAGGAGTTGAGGAGATAAGATGATCATCAAGCAAGAAGATGAAGGAACACTGGACTATAACAGAAGATGGAAGATCAAGACCACATTGAAGACTCCTTATCTTCAAGTTATAAGGAGGAGGAAAAAGAAGAACATGCACCATATTTTCAAGAATACACAAAGAAAAAATAAATAAAACGTGGCTTTACATTTCCATGTCATCGTGTAGTCCATGTCATCAGTGTCATGTCATGTTGTGTCATGAGCCATCATGTTCCACATCATTCATGATTATGTAATTCTATAATGAAAATGTAATGTGAAGTGGAAGTCCAAGAGTCATCTATGTAATGTGAAGAGTCATGTAGGGAGTCGAAAAGTCATGATAAGTCAAACAATCATGAGGGTAGTCCAGGAGTCATAAGGGAGGTGAAGGAGCACCCCATTTGTTATATATACACCCTCATTGTACATGCAAAGGAATTTTCACATTGGCTTCTCCCACAAGGCAACAGAGAGACAAAGTTAGTACTTTTGGGGAGCAAGTCGTGGCTCCAATGCTCCACTATGGGAGTTAGTGATGTTGGTTGTATTCATGTATCTTGGGACTTTTAATTAATACTTGAAGTGTGATAGCTGACACATTTTCATACATGGATTGTGAATATTTGTAAGGTTTCTATGTGAATATTTATGATTCTTGTTTTCTTTCACTTGTACTAAAGTAGTTGAACTATTTCAGTTATTTTGGTGGTTATCTTGTTGAAAATGTGTTGTAATGGTTGTAACAATCGTCGCATCTATGTAGACTATTCTGCTTGATGTTAGGCGATTCTCTTTTACTTGTGTATTCCTCTACTAGTGTGGTACTATTACCTCTCTCTTAGAGGCTCACCTTTCCTCCCTCTACATTAGAAGAACCTTGATAGACATGCAACCGAACACTCACCAAACACACTTACTTGCTTTTCACCAAGGCACATATACGCTTCTCTCTCTTGCTAATAGCTAAAGCCAAGGAAAGTCTATAAAAACAAATGGCAACCAGGCCAATATTTTGGATGGGGCTCCTACTCCAAAAAGTGTGAGGTATAATTGGGACTTCACATCGAGGAGACCCCCTTGGTTGACAAATTTCCAACACCGTCAACACAAACATAAACATAAAAGAAAAAACTTTAAATATTTAAGATTCTTCTTTATTTAGTATCTTTTGCAGATGTCATATACCCTATCCCATTCTACCTTCGATGAATCAAGCCTGGTTAGGGACACTAACATCAAGGCATCTAATGTAGTTAATGATAGTTTTGTTCTTCAGAAATCCTTTATTATGTTTTGCCTTAAGAATCCTCTCTCACATGTGATTGTACTTGCAATAATAGTAAGAATTACCTGCCATAACTTTGACATGTTAGGAAAATTGATATGCAACCCTGTAACATAAAAAATCCACCAAGCATAGTTCATGTATGATCCCTCACAGTTAACATGAAGAGTGTCAACAAATGGATGCAACTCTTTCAAACTAGCTTCAAAATCAAATGTTGTTTTGTTTACTTCACTTTCACAACAAGGCTGTTGTAAGTGTTGAATTTTTTTTCCGAGCCAACGCTTTGAATTTCATTCTGTTCCATGAACATCATCTAAATAATGGCAATGGCTAAACAACCTTGTTGAGTTGAAAAATGCAAGATTTGAGAATCTTCTATTCGAACTTTCTACAAGAGTTTGAACATAATCTTTTGCAAGCTGTTTGCAACTCTCTACTAAACCTTCAATACAAGGTTTCCATAATTATTTTTGTATATCAACACAACCACCATATGCATGTAGAATTTATACAAATTATAATTCATGCCCGTGAACAAGCCCCTCCTTATCACAAATTTGTAGAAAGCCAAATTTAGACGCATCTAAAAGTTTAGATAAATAACGTGTGTCATATGCAAATGTGTCACTTCTTAAAAACCACATTTTTTAAGTGTTTACAGTGACATCTATGGCTTCCCCTAAAGAGGCTGTGACATCTATGTACTCTTCTTGGAATTTCTTGTTGAACTTGTTTAATTCACACATTATATCTACAAGCATATGTGAACAAAATTGTACTAAAATATCCTTGCCTTCTCATACCATGAGTCTTTTATTTCATTTTTCCATAACGTTAACATGGGAGGCATAAGTACAAGAATTATTTCAATGACTTGTCCCCTTGAAAGCCATCTAACTCCATAGATTTGAAGAGATTGAAGAGTTTCAAGTTGCATAAATTATTGTAGAGAAATAAGTTGACTTGTCGTTTCGTAGAATTTTGCACCCAAAAATATACCTTATTTGCTAATTTCTCAACAAAAAATAATTCAGGTATTCTTTTTGAAGCATCTGATGTGGTTAAAGCTTCACGATGAGAAATGAAATGAACACCTACAAGATTATGCACATATTTCTTCAAGAAAGTAATACAACCATTTGCATTACCAATCAGTGAAGAAACACCATCTATAGAAACTCATATCAATCTTTATTTTGAAAGGCCACTTGATTCCATTAAATGTTTGATTGCATCATAAGTTGTTTTCCCTCTTCCATCACAAGCATTTATGAGCTTTAAAAACTGTGAAATTGGAGGCCTCAATCCTTTTGAGTTTAAAAACGTGGCATAAACCACGAGATATCTCTCTAAGCTATGATATGTACTTTCATCTAGTATCAATGAAAAGAAAGGGCTATCCAGCATTTTTGAAATTTATAGCTCTTCAAGATATTGGGATATAGCCATGTGATTTGTATATGATGTATAGTATTTATTCGTTGGCATATTTGTTGTTTGTAAGGACATTGCAAACAAGAAAACCGATTCATATTTTGAAAGCAATAGGTCCTCTTGCATCATCCAATACAATACTTTCATAGTAGTTATGACTCTTTCTTTGTTCCTATCATCAACGCATGCAATATGTTCTGTAATAGGCTTTGCTTTCTTCTCATTTCCACATATCCACTTTTCCTGTGAATGTTTATAGATGCTTGAACTAGCATGAAAAAATATAGAATCATGTTGTAAGGTGAAGAAACCAATGCCAATTCCCCATGGCCCCGTTCACTTATGTGTTTCACAATATATGCATTTCATAATTGTTTTTCCTTCATGCTTTTCCTCTCTCAACCACTTAGTTTTCCATTGCTCAAGAAACTCTCTTCTTACTTTCATTTTTTCTCTTTTGGGTGTTAGGCTCCTCCTTGAAATTCTTCGTCACATTCTTCATTATGCCCTAAGATATCTAAATTGTCATTCTGATCAAAATTAGGGTCCTCTTTATTAGGGAATGAAACTTGAAATGTAGTAAACCATCCAAAGAAATTTTTGATAGAAAGTTGATTCCTTTTTTAAGACATTTTTGATATATAATATATACTAAAAATAAATTATATATATA
>APFE031460605.1:8239-42394 GCA_000404065.3 Pinus taeda | reverse complement strand
TGGGGTATACATTTTCAAATAAATTTATATAAGCAAGGCCAAAAGGCCCAAGGGCCTATATAAAATTTCAAATAGAGTTTTTTACTAGTAAGAAAGGCACTATAAAACTAACAACATACAACTACTTTAAAATATTGTTACTCATTAGAAAATACAGTCACCGGGTTAGAATCAAGATGAATATATGGATCTTTGAGATTGATATGGGAAAAAATGTAAAAGAGCTTACCTTAGGAAAAAAATGTAAAGAAGCTTACCTTGAGTGGTTGCGACTCGTGAGTTTCTTTCTTTTGCAGGGTGTGCAATATCATAGACTTCCTCCACAATTGGCCTTGGTATTATCGAAAAAATAACAAAACTACAAACCATAGAGATTAGAATTAGTATCAATAAAAACAATGCTTAACAAAATTATATACACATAACAAACCTAAAAAAACAATAGAAGGAATTTGCAATAAAAAGAAAGTACAATAAATTCTTAGTTGAAAATTCTCGACAAAATTATGTATGACGTAGATACGCTACCCCTCCTTGCATTGATTAACATCTTGCCCATGACCCAACTCCGGGTACTGCCAACCTGTGTAAAATTTAAATATATATAAAATATATCTATATAAAAAAATTTAACACTTTTGATTTTATTATATGACTTTTTTTAAATTATTAACAAGTTAACAATGACGTGTATATTTTTTAATAAACTATGTTTGACCCTTAAAAATGGTCAAAATGTGTAAACGGGCATCAATTTTAAAGCCTTCTTAGGGCCATCACCTAACAATGTGCACGAGTGTTTATTTTCTGGCTTTATTGATAGGGGTATAATTTCTCCAACCAGGATATTATTCCTTAACTGCTTTTGAACTCAATTTTAGATTTGGTAAATATTTTAAAATTTGATAAATATGAGAAGTTAATTTCTCTTAATTCTTTGATTTTTACTCCTATGTATTACAATGGGATCAAAATAATTTGTGGAGCTATAGCTCCATTAATACATGTGGCAGTGTATGCCACCATTTGGATTTATGCAAGTACAAAATCTAATGGATGACATATACTACCCTTGTACATTAATGGAGCTATAACTCCACAAATATTGGTTGCTATGTATTACATTCCAAAATATTCTCAAAATATATAATTTAAATAAGAAAACCCCTCAAACTATAAATCTTATCAAAGTGATCACTCTTATGCTTACTTTAACAACATGAGTACTTGTTTACAAAGTTGATTATAACTAAACATTGTACTTGGAAACCCAATTCAAGGATACACAATAACTCACCTTTAACAACGTGAGTACTTGTTTACAAAGTTGATTATAACTAAACATCGTACTTGGCAACCCAATTCAAGGATACACAATAACTTGTCTTTTGGCCAAGTCAGGGAAAAGGGATATATGTCACCCTCCCTTTTCAAGGATACATTTCTTTAACACACTTTTGTTTCATATTATGTCAATGTCAATAGAGTGTTGGGATGGTTTATCTTGAATGAATAATGTATCAGAGAGAGGTGTTTCTCTTTCACAGAAAATAATTTTCTATCAAAAACTAATTTTTGAGCAAAATGAGGCAAAACATAAGAAAGAATCAATCAAAAAATAAATATATGACGTAGATATCACTATTTGTTTTAACAAGGGACATTATTCTATTTCTACTTCTCCTTTTTCATTCTACTTTCATTCTCATTACGATTGTAAGAATCATTTCAATAATATTCTTAGGCAATGAGGCCTCTTTCTACTTCTCCTCTTTCATTCTCATTACGATTGTAAGCATCATTTTAGTAATATTATTAAGCAATGAGACCTATTTCTACCTCTCCTCTTTCATTATCATTATGATTGCAACCATTCTCTCATTAACATGTTTTGGAAATGGAATTAATAAGGATTGTAACCATTCTCTTAGTAATATGCTTTGGAAATGGAATCAATGAGGCTTACGACAAAGATTTGGTAATCCTTGACTTGAGGACATGGATATAGGGTGCCAATCCCAATGACCAATGACTACCAACCCAAAGAATGAAGATGGACAATGTGGAGAGATGGAAAGTGGTAAGTATGGATTACCTTAGGCACATTATATTAACCAATGCCTCCCCATTAGTTCCCTTACTAAACCCTAAGGCTTAAGAAGAGGTCCCATTGGACTAGATTCAAAAACTAATCTCCCAAATGAAGTGTGGGAACAAGGATACAATCAAATTTAGATAATCATATAGTTTTCCAGGTGATCCATGTTAATATGCCCATAACATTAAATGAAAGTACATGATTTCTAGAATAGTTAGAGTACCTATTGAGAGATGATACACCTTCCATTAATAAGCCTAGCAGATGGAATAGACATTTGATTGGAGTCGTGGGTAAAAAGAATTGGCATAATGCTATGTGTTAACCATCATAGTGTTGTTGGCTAGCTCGCTATCAAATGAAGAGAAAATATTTCCCCTAGGGAATACCCACTTTTAGTGGGTAACAATACCCATGATTAAGAATATGATTCCTATGGTTGAAACCTATTAAACATGAATCCTAGTTGGATTTCTACACATTTCCATAGTACAACTCAACATCCTTGTATTTTGCTTTAAAGCAATGATAATTGACTTGATGCACCAAATTTATTTAATATAAATCCAATTTGAGCTCCATTTGTTTAAATAAGTTGTTATTGGGTGACAGATAGGAACTCTTACCTTAGGAAATATTGAGCCCCTCCACCCCCCCACCTTCCCAACTCTAGCTCAAGAATTAGCTTGAAGGATTAGAGTGGCATAGGAAAGTGCATTTTGCACAATGTTCCTTGGAATTTGGCCTCTTTCTAAAAGACCCCTTTGTGAGAGATAGGAGACAACATAAGGGACAATAGAACCTTCTAGTCTTGCTCAAACAATAATTTAGACAAGCCCTTTTCTTAGATATATATATAGGCATATTATCCACCAGAACTATGCACATTTGTGGAGTAGTCTGTATACACAATAATGCATTCATTTTAAGAAATATTGAGGCTCGCCTCCCCCCTTTGGCTCAAGGATTGGCTTGAAGGCCTAGAATGACACAAAAAAGTGCATCATGCAAAATATGCCATGGAATTTGGCCCCTTAAGAGAGATATGAGATAATAAGGTCTTCCAATCTATTTTCTTGCTCAATAAATAATTTAGACAAGCCCATTTCTTATATATATTGAGGCATATTATGCACCAAAATAATGCATATTTGTGGAGTAGTTTATATACATAATATCACAATCATCTCTCTACTATGTTTGCTCACTCTCAATAGAATTTGATGAAGAGAATTCTATTTTGTTGATTATTTTAATGTGTCATTCATTTTGTGAAGTTCAGGAAAGATTTGAAAAATGAATAGTGTGTTTCATTCTACAACCATTGACTTTCTAACATAACAATTGAGTATCTCTAGCTTTGACCATATTTTCTTGCTTTAGTGTTTCTTGCTAACATGTCTTCAATGAAAAATTAAGAATAAAGGTTTTCAACTTAAGGGATTTCATATATATTAGTTCTTGGTAGCTTTGAGGTTAATATATGACATGTAACCACCTCCCGCCCCCTTGAACATCTCAGGTTGTGGGAAGGTTACTTTGTTTAACCTGATCTTCAAGGTTTGCCATGAAGATGGGGCTAAAATACCTCATTTTTTGAAGCCCTTAGAACTTAAACTGAATAGCACCATTGTATTTAGCTCTTCAAGATATTTATGGAAATATATTTTGTATCTAATTTTGAGTCCTAGATTGAAAGTTACACCCATTCAAAGGTTGGCCCATTAAGAAGGCCATGTCATATCTACAATAACACATGGCTCTAATGTGTTACCACACAAACAACATGTGGGTCCATCGGGTGCCCTCATCATGAAAAATCAACGTGTTTACATGTTTAAGCACTTACCCATTGTGGATAAGCCGAAGGCCATATCAGGCCCCACCAGTCCATGTCATGTCAGATTGGGATCCCTCGGCTCCATTGTTCTACTACCAAGTTTCATTACTTCGGTGGCCCAAAATCCATGAGCCTAGTGGGCCATCCCTAACCCATGTCATACCAAATTGGGGTTCCACCAACAACATTAACCCAAACCTCATTTCTCAACCAAACAACCAAAAGGTTGAGAACTTGGTAGGGTCAACCCTAGCACATATTAGCATCAGTCTCTATCAAACCATTCTCCACTTGATTTATTTGAATGTCCATAAGGCCCAAAGGATGAAGCACCCAATGGGAACATCCATGACACCTTTTGACATGTGTTTATTGGCCTTTTCTCCACTTAATTTATTCAAGCACCCCAAATTCTCGAAGGCCAAGCACCTAGTGGGCCCATCCCTGACAATTGTCAGCATCAGGTCTATCAACCCATACTCCACTTTATTTATTTGAGCACCCTGAAGGCTGAACTCTGGAAGGCCCATATCAAAAGTGTTATGGTTCGAGGCCACAATATTAGACCTTGGATTTTAGTGAGTGAGAATAATGAGAGGGGAGACCTTAATCACTGATTCATAGTGAAAATTTTCCCAAGGGCTGAAACCATGGCCTTCACAATGCATTTCCATAATTAGTAACGAACAAGGATCCATATTACTCCTTACTCTGAATTTAACAGAAGGGACATGGTCCCAAAATCTAAATCCACAATGATAGCAAGTTGTATAGGAAACTCGGGTAGGCAGTCCAACTATGCTGACCTTATGTAGCTTGGTATACATCTTCGAGGAAATCAACTAACCAATTAAATAATCATGAAAAACATAGGGATATATATATCCTCAAGGAAAATTATGAACTATTCATTAAACAATATAACATCTCTAAACATTCAAACTATATCGTTTTCATCCATATTAACATGAGTATACGTAAACCTACAGTTTACCACATTATTTATAATCTAAGCAGTGATTAGTACAACCAATGTGTTCAATCAGTTCATAGCATGCAAGCTTATTTGTAATCATGAGTATGGAAACAAACTCCATATTTAACGCATTGAAGGTTTCTAAAAATACATGAGGTACTACACATCCTCAAGTAAAATAACATAAGTCGACTAAGTGCATATCCTATTCAATTCCTTTGGAATACTAGTCAAGTGAAAGAGAACAATGCACACCATTAACACAGCGACCATAAACACAATATTGGACAACATAATACAACCAATCATCATTTCCATATACATATAAGACATCATAACAAGTATGAACATAGAAAATATCTATACCATTTGGGCAGTCAATAACATTAATAAATACTCAAGAAACCATATGAGACATGTGCATTTCATAAAACATCATAACTCATAACTCTTTATATATATATTATATATAATATATATATTTAACTTATTTGAGTATGTTAAGATGGTTAACAATTGAAGGAGGGACTTCCACTACTCTCCTAATTGTAGGCCAACTACACTGCATATTTCTTGTAACAGAACACCCCCAATTTGGATCCACAGTTTGATGGAATGTTTGTTCATGGAAAATCCACACTAAAGCTTGGTAAGCGCTCAAATATGGAGTCCATTATCTAGGTGGTTTATCAACTTTTCTCTAGTATTAAGCACAATGGTGACCCACTCCTTTATTGGGTTCAAACACAGGGCTCAACCAAGGTCCAGTTGGGTTATTTCTTAGTCCATGATATTGGACCCATTTTCCAGGTGGTATTTCAATTATATAACGTCAAGTACCATAGTGATTCGTTCATCAACAGAGCCTCCCACTGACCACATAGTCTTAAATTACCAGTCCAGTGGACTCAAATAATTAGACAAGGGATATCACCAAAATACTATAGCTTATTTCTAGCATCATACTCAACAAATATATCCATTGTTGTCTCATATTCTCTTATCCTAATTCCATATCTCCATATGCTCCCATCATCAACAACAAGTTCATTATATTCTCCCCAAGAGAGAGAGTCACACTTCATGACCCAACCATATCTTTTTCACTCTGTTGTGCATTCTTTTAATATCTTATAGTCCTCATGGATGAGGTATCCCTATGTCCCCCCATTTGATGCTTCATCATATCCCTTTGTGTGATTATCTCATTTATTTCCTCAAGAGTCATCCTCTCCTCTATGATTCTAAGATGTCGTTCTTTACCCAACCCCTCCCAGACATTCTCCAGGGCCAGTTGGCCTATCTCCTCAATTTTCAAATGGAGTGGCAACTATCCTCTACTCCCCACCACAACGATCACATATTTTGAATTATTTAGGACATGGTGGCTTGGTTTTCCTACAATTGAATTCATAATTTAATTCAGGATGAATCACAAATCTTCAAGGCATACAACAAGCCCTCCCCTCAGACATTGAATCTGTGACGTCCCTTCCTTCATGCCATAATTGAATTTTAAAAATCAATGTTTAGTGATCATAAGAATTTTCTCTCAGCCTGCTGAAGGTTCCATTATAGTTTTCATAGTAACAATTAAATGTACAAAAACAACACTAAACTGGGGGTTGTCACAAATCCCACCCCTTTAAAGGAACACCATCCTTAATGTTCTATATAGATAAAGAAAAAAACAAAAAATTGAGATTTATATGTACAACCCTTGCATCCATTTATAAATTAAACAAAATGGGTAGAGTACACTCATTCGGTCTGCATATTCCCAGGTTTCTTCATTGGGTCTAGAGTGCTTCCATTGCACCTTAACCTCCTCTATTACTCAATTCTGGGGCATAGTTTCTCTTCGGTCTAGGGTGCACAGTGGTTCTGGTTGCAATTCTTCCATGTATTCCTCTTGTATCAAAGAGCAATCAACCACACAATTAGTGTCATGCACATCCTCTTTAAGAAAATAAATGTGAAATACATAATGTGCCTTCATTATGGGTGGTAAGGTTATTCTATAAGCCATTGGTCCCACTCTTTCCAAATCTGAAATGACCCACAAGATCTGGGTGATAACTTAGCATAAGATCCCACTTTCCATAAGCTCTTCCTTAGCACGGGGGCTTCACTCAATGAACCTCTGACATATCACGTGCGTTCGTGGTATATTAAACAATACCCTTAATTTGAATATATATTGGAAAATACCTCTAAACATCACATTATTGAACCCCCTACCAATACAAACCCAATACACCTTTCCAATTTAAAAACCCCTACTTTCACTAGATATTGTAGGTATCCATTTTTTCATTAACATTTTTTATACCCCTTTCTATTTTTTCATTAAATTTGGACTCCATTTTTTATACTTGCTAATATAAAAACCCTCTGCCCTCTATATACCCCCCAATATATTATGTCCTTTTTTCATCAATAAATATCCCCCAATATGAACCCACGTGGTATGGTATTGCCCCCCAAGTGAAGCCCCTGTGTTCCTTAGTCTGATGCAGAGATATACATGATCTCCCACTTGGAATTTTTTATGGGTTATCTTCTCTCTGTAACACATTTCCTATTCTAGGTTGCCTTCAATTTCTACCTAATAGAAATAGCTTCTTACTTCATTTCCTTTAGCATGTTAGGTCTAATAGCCGTTATGTTCATTAGGTCATCCCAACTGATGGGAGTGTTGCTTTTTCTGCTATAAATTGCCTGGAAAGGGATTATTTTTTAGTGACTCCTGATACCCATTATTGTATGAAAATTCAACTAATGGCAGGAATTCTTCCCACCTATTCAGCGAATGCATGGCATACATCCTCAACACATCTTCTAAAATTATATTTACTCTTTCAGTTTTTCCATCTGTATGACGATGATATGTTGTACTAAAAGCTACAATTCCTTTAAAAATTTGGATTTGAACTTGGAATCTTGATCTGAATGGTATTCTTGGGTATTCCATGGAATCTAAATATTTATTTATTGAAGATTTGAGTGATATCAGTAGTTTTATGGGTGGTTTTGACAACTATAAAGTGAGTTTCCTTGCCAATTTGTTCACCACCACCATAATGGAAACATGTTTTTTATGTGTCCTTGGTAGCGTCATGATGAAGTCCATGGATATGAATTCCCACTTCTACTCGAGGATTGGAATTGGCTATAACAATCTTGCTCCACTCCACTTTGACTTGTTGACATTCTAAGCACTAAGAAATGCATTCTACAATTTCATTCTTCATTTCTAGCCAATGATATGATTTATTTTTGGTTGTTATAAATTTGTAATAACTAGGGTCACCAAACCAAGGTCTATTATGAGATTCTGCAACTTGGTCACGCAAGGCACATACCATATGTCTTTGAATAGAAACATACCATCATAAGTGAGCTTGAAATTTTTTCTCATTGTTATCTCTATTTCTTGATATAAGCATTCCTTCATGTGTTGGAAACGCTCATCATGTAGAAATTCCTCTTTGATCCTCTCCTTGGTGTCAATTTCACAAGTGGTCATAGATGAAAAGTGAGCTACTTACAGGCTTTTACTAAGTGCTTCTACTTCCCAGTTTTCCTTTCCCTTAATACGCTTAATCTGAAAATAAAATTCACCCATCAAATCCAAACATATAGCTTATATACAAATTAATTAGGCTTAATTAAACAAATATCTCAACCCTCCATGATTTGAAATCAGTACAAATCCTCTTCCAAGCAAGTAGTCCCTCCACATCTTTAGGGCATGTGTTGGGTGCAGGAATTGCGGTCAGGAAGACTCCAACACTTAATTGTCAACTTGGGGGTTTCGTAAACTTAGAGACAAAGAACATGAAATGCCAGAAATGATATGAACTTTTCCAAACTATATTCCTACTTCCTTAATTGTAATCTTGTAGAATAATATTTACACCAAAGATATTCTAGTGCTGGAATAGAAAGAAAGTACTTTTGCAAGAAAATAAATGAAAGGAATTCTCAAACCTCTTGCAAACAATCTTTGATTAATGAAAATGTAAATCTATGTTTATCTTTAGTATAGTTGTGTGTCAGGTTAATGATTAGACCCTTGAAGATATGTGACTCCTTATAGATATTTCTCCCTTCACTAAGCTATTATTCTTGTACTTCTGCAATGTGCTTGCACTAGTACCAGAACAAAGCTTAGGTGCTCATGGAAGTATATTTTACACATGTACTGAATATTTATGTCTTCATGCAGGAGGTCTAAGCCTCAAGGCTAGAGCACTCTATTCTTGTATCAGGAGATCAATTCCTGTACTAGGACAGAGGTTCCTGCACCAAGTTTTCCAATCCTTCTTTCAAGAAAATAAAGAATGTGTTAACTAGGAAAAAGAACTTACAAAGGTGAACAGAACTTCAAAATAAATTACTCAAACCAAAAGATGCTTCAACCAATATTAATGTTTAGAAGAGGAATTAATTTCCAAAGTCAAAGTGCACTCTTCTTTAATTAAGGAACTTCTGCATTTTATCTAAAAGATCATTTAATTGTGACATTAGGCTTCAATCCTATAATAGTTATTCACACGAACTGATCTACGTTCATAACCTTCTTAACTTAGAAAGATTCCCTTCAAGGATAATTACACATAAAGTCCGATCGTTCCTAAACAACATGAAGTGTAGGCACAGACCAGTGTGTCACAATAGCGTTCGGGCTCTAATTATTAAAAGTATGTTTAATTCAAAATATCAAGAACACTTTGGAATGAAAATCGCACTCTTTAGAATCGCATTAAGACTCATCAATCATATAAAAAAAATAAAAGACTATTACTATAATGAACTAGAGGAATCAATTTGCGAGACTGCAAATGCACTAGTGCAGGAATGCATGCTTGCATGATCTAGGCAGAAAATGAGATTAAACTTCAAAGAAGGAAATCATAAGATTAAACTCGATCGAGCATGCACACCACAGATCCATCACACTATAACGAAATCATAACTAAACTTTGCAGAAGAATAAAAGAAACATCTATTTACTTCACACTTTGCATTAAAAGAAATTAACACACCTTAATCGAAAAAGAAGAACACGAGGGAGAATGAGCTGGGTTGGCTAGGCCCAAGACAACCAGCTCGTTTCTCGATTTAGGAAACATAAAGATTCAACTCTTTAATCAATGCATCAACACATAATTACAATGAAAGATTGAGAAATCATGGTGTAGTTCCTTTCTATTAATAATCAACAAATATACATCATGAGTTCGAATCCAACCTAGAACGAGGGCGATACCAGCAAAATTACAAAATAATAGAATTAAAATATCCTTGCTATATCTATCGCTCGCTACCATTTTCTATCTAAGTCCCATATTTTATGCATTCATTCAGGCCTGCAAATGTAACCAAATTACATTAAGCATTCCAATCTGAGCCTTTCTGCTATAACAAAATAACAATAACAGCTCGTACTAAGCCTTTCAGCTATAACAAAATGTTATTCTAGGTATTCAGCTAGTGACCCAATCTCCACCATATCCCTGACTTTCCTCTCCTCTCCAAGCCCAACTCGAGTTGATCGTTCTAGAACACGATGTCCACATGGAGTGGTGAGTTGTCACGATAGTTGAAGATTTGCCAACGGTGCAAGAATCCTATATGCACTTGACCATGATAACAAGATGATCAATCCATTGTCTATCAAATACTTTTAGGAAGAGAATTATTAGTTGCAAAGATTTAAAGGTACAAAATCTATGAAAATTATTAATTAAGAACATTCGTAACCCTTAAACATGAAACATAAAGCTAGTGCAGGAAAAGACACGATTCTTGGACTAGTGCAGGAATAGGGAGGTTTTCAAGGTTAAAACATAGGTCTAAGGTTATGTTTTTGAAGGAAAAAAGGGTTAAAAGATGAAGCAATTTAGCCTACCAACATCCTCCCCTCCTTAAGCTATTGTGGGTCCTCACACAACCTTTACATGTTGCAAAAAAAACCAAATCAGAAGGGCCTCCCTTTAATTTTGAACTTGTATATTGATCCCTGCTTTCATTATCTTTTCCTTCCCGCTTTGAACCTTTTTAATTTTCTTGGTCACCTTCATAAGACATTCATAACACTCCAAAGCTCGATATTTCCATATTTTAACTTGTCTTTTTTGTTCCTTCACCTCTCCTGCCAACTCTATGTTTGCTCGTTTCTGCACTGTACTCTGCTCTTTCATGGCTTGGTTTAACACCTCCAATCCATAAACATGTTGCTTGAGTTCTTCTATCCAACTGTTCATACAGAGGGTGGAGTTCTCTACTCTCAATTCCTCAGGCACAGACTTTTTGGTAGTCGATTCCAGACATGTGCCATCATCATCAAGGTCAAAGTGATCCTGGCCACCTTTCAATTCCCGCATTGTAATATCATCAAGGGTTTCAACACCCAGAATCTCAATGTTACTAAGGGTATCAAAGGCTTGCATTTTTACTTTATCAGGGGTTTCAGTACCATGTCCATTCAATTTACCAAGGGTTTCAATACCTTTCTCCTCAGAGTTATTAAGGGCTTCAATACTCTGCTCATCTATCTCACCAGGGGTTTCAATACCCTGCTCTTCAAAATCATTAAGGGTTTTAGCACCCTGCTCATTCATCGCACCAAGGGTTTCAATACCCTACTCTTCAAAATTGTTGAGGGTTTTAGTACCCTGTGCCCTGTCATCCATTTGACCCTCTTTCGGGTCCTTACTTATACTCAACATCACTTTTCTTTTCTTCTTTCTCCCAAAGAGGACCGACAAGGGTGTGTCATCTTCCTTCTCCATATATTCACCATCAACCACTGTATGAGTTGTTGCCTCAGCGAGAACCAAAAGATTATATTTACCTGGCGAAGCAGGTGGCGAGTTATCCAAAATTATAGGAGAGGTTCGTTGAATGTGACCCACCCTTGAGGAGACAGTTCTTCGGCTGGTCGACCTCCTAGTCTCGGTAGGAAGCAGGGTCATCGTTTCTAATTTCTCATTCTTGCCTGAACTCCTCTTCTGAGTCGACTTCATATTTTCTGCACTCTTCTTTTGAGCCAACTGTTCTGCATTCTTCTTTTGAGTCGACTTCTCTGCGCTCCGCCCCTGAAACTCCTTCATGAATTCCTCCCAAGTCACATTTTTATCTTCCAGTTCTTTCTTAACGAAGATTGTAATCAGCCTATGGTGATGTAATTTGTATGCGGCTTGACTGGATTTTCCTTTATGAACCCCTTTCACCATTTTTTCTAAACTTCTGAGAAAATAATACAAGAAATTGATGAGCTTACCAAAATCAAAGTGCAAGAGTAGGTGTATGTGGTATAGGAAACTTAGTGAGTAGCATCCCTCACAAGTAAGGAACTTCTGCAACACATACAAGAGATCCTTCCACTTCCCGATCATAGCGTTCTACCGGAGGTCGTTCCTCCTGTCCACCTTCTGCTTTGGGTTGACCATGAAATGGTGCCACAATTTCTTTTCTAACTTCTCCTTATTGAACCATTTCTCCCCCACTACTGGAAACCCTGTAGCCTGAGATATGGATTCTTTTGTTACGGAAAATTCTAATGAACCAACCTTGGCTCGGCTCCCATCAAAGGTCCGGGAAAATACTATTGCCACACCTGAGTCAAACCCATCGAACTTCTGCAAGAATGGGAGGAACCCAGATACCTACAACATTGCAATACTATTCATGTACTCAGCTATCTGTGCCATCTCTTGTATGGATTGTGGCTCAATCCTTACATGTGCCATGTGTGTTCGAACTCAACCACTCTCTGTCTCGAGTTCTAAAAATATATTATAGCAAAAAGAACTCAAATGGTGATCGAGATACGCATCTGTTGTTATATCAACCATTTCCCAAAAGATCGTGCTTCATTATTAAAATTACACGGATGTGAATGTGAATTGGTGAAAGTACAGGTAGGTGATGATGATTGGGAGAGGTGATAGTTAAACAATAATTTCACATAACAGTCATGGAAGGTTGATATGGGGTGAGGCCATTATTATCAGGTGATGAATTTTCCAAGGGAAGGTAAGTATTGAATTTCGGGAGAATCGTACCACTCCGCATTTACTCCATGATTTCACATAAGGTGTACTTAGTACTCATTGAAAAGGTAAGATTTCATAACCTAAAATCTCTTTGTACTTAAATGATTTCTTCCTAATTTAGTAAATGATGAAAAAAGGTTAATCATAATATAAACTAAATGTCATTATTTGCAGGTGGTATGGTTATTTTTCTTGTACAAAGGTTCATGAAACAAAAGATAGGCTTCAACACACATTTTTGCACCAAGTGTTCCTGCACCAGAACATGTGTTTTTTGAATTGGGCATGCTCAGCAGTGAGGATTCTTGTACTAAGGATGCCTGCATTGAATGTGCTTGCACCAACCATGCCTACATAGAGCATGCTTTCACTACCCATGCCTACACCGAATCTGCTTGCACTTGAACACACATTCCTTCACCAGGGATATTTGTAGCGTAATAGGAACCAAAAGAAAATTATGATAGAATACAATTCATAGACTGGATTAAAATATTTGTTGAATAAAAAAAGGAGATTTTATTCGCCATTATTTAATGTTCACATATTCCTTTCGATTTGATTTGTGAGTTCACATCAGATCCTGCAATCAATCCATGAGGGGAAAAAAGGAAGTGCGAAAAGGGTAAATTTTTAGAATGGGAAGGAAATTATGACAAGGAATTCAAGAGCAAAACCACCAAGAGGGATAAATTGAAAAAGGGATTTTGGGGAAAATAATTCAAAGGAAAAGAGGGAAATACGAAATCAAATAGGGAAACTTCTTTGAATGAAGGGATGGTAAACTTTTGGGATAAAAAGAAGAAAATAAGGGTATTTCTTTTCTTTCAAAAATGGGAATAGAAGAACGACATAAATTCACTTGATATCTGCCTGCATAGTGCTGATCCATAAAATAAATGCAGTGGGAATTGAGTGTTGCTTGAATAAAAATTTCTGTACCAGCTATCCCAAACTTGGATAAGGGCCTGGTTCCTGTACTTGCACCTGCTTCTTCTTGGTGACAGTTAACACATCTAAAAGTCAAGCAAAATTCCCATTTTATTAGAACTGATCTTCCTACTAGCAAGCTGGTTTTCAGGTTGATCCTTCTGTAATCATGTCAGTAGAACTGATTTTCACAATCACAAAAAAAAAAAAAAAAAAAATCTTTTTATTTTTCTTTTTAATTATTTGTATATTTTTTTTTGGATTTTCCTTAAATTTCATTTCAAGACAGAATAAATCAGATTACAATAGGCTGGCATAGCCACCTACCAACTGAAGTTCAGACTACTACTACACTTGTTGCACGAAGTCTTCCTTTGTGATGGGCTTAAAATATACTTTAAGTCTATGCCCATTCATAAGGAAAACTAAATCTTGCCCATAGATGGTTTTGACTTCTATAGCCCCATTGTCGAAGACTTGAATCACCTCATATTGTCCCATCCAACGAGTATGAAACTTCCCTTTAAAATGTTTAAATCTAGATTCATAGAGAAGTACCTAATCACCTAGTTGGAACTACTTATTCCTGATAAACTTGGCATGCCACTTCTTGTGTTGCTACTACACCAAAATATTTTGTTGAGCAACATCCCTTCGAAGTTCATCTAACTCATTTAGCTGCAATAGACGTTTCTTTTGTACTTCCGAGAGATCTATACCCAACTGAACTGAAGTCCTGAAAGTCTTTATCTGAAATTCAATCGGAAAAAGGACTTGTTTTCCGTACACCATCTCATATGGTGTATGCCCCATGTTGTTCCTCCAAGTGGTTTGATAAGCCCATAAGGCTTCAAGCAACCAACTAGCCCAATCCTTCCTATGCATGTTTACTGTTTTGGTGAGGATGGATTCGATCACCTTATTTGTGGATTCCACCTGGCCATGTTCTTGCAGGTGGTACGATGTAGATTTCCTGTGCCGAATCCTATATTGATTCATGACTTCCTGTGCCAAGTTAGAAACAAATTGCAGTCCATTGTCAGAAACAATTTCTCTAGGAACACCAAATCTAGTAAAAATTTCATTAAATAAAAAACCAAAAACTTTTTCAGTGGCAAAATAAACAGCTTTAGCCTCTACCCATTTAGTAACAAAATGAGTACAAACCAAGATATGATTTTTATTTAAAGATGTGGGATTTATGGGTCCTACAAAATCAATAACCCATTTTTCAAAGGGCTCAATCATGACTTGAGGACATAAAGGCATTTCATTGGCTTGAACAGGTTGACCTATTCATTGACAACTATCACAACGCCTGACATATTGTTTGTCATCCTTAAACAAAGAAGGCCAAAAATAACCAGTGCGTAAAATTTTATATGCAGTTCATTTGTCAGCAAAGTGGCCACCGCAAGGTTCATCATGGGTAGATTTTAAAATATCAAACATTTCTTCCTCCCTTACACATCTACGAATAACAAAATCTAGTCCAGTGTAAAAGAGGTCTCCCTATATCCAAGAATATGAAGCACTATTCTGAATAATATTCTGCTTTTCAAGAGTAGATAAGTGAGGTGGTGTCTTTCTGGTGACTAAATAGTTGGCTATGTCAGCAAACCATGGAGATTTTGTTGACATAGCAAAAATATGTTCGTCATGGAAATCATCATCAACAGGAATTGCTTCACAAGGATTGTTTAATCTGGAAAGATAATCAGCTACAACATTATACTTTCCTGGTCTGTCAATAATTGTAACATTGAATTAACGTAATAGAAGTAACCACCTAGTCACTCTACCGCTAGTTAAAGGTTTATTCATTAAATATCTTATAGCAGAATGATAAGTATGCACATAAACTTCATATCCTGTAATGTAATGTCTGAATTTATCAATAGAAAAAATAACAGCTAAAAATTCTTTCTCAGTCACTGTATAGTTAAATTCAGTAGGTGACAAATTTTTATTGATGTAGTAAATAGCATAGGACTGTTTATTCTCCTCTTGTCCTAAGGCTGCACCAATGGCAATGTCTGAAGTATCGGAGGAAATATGAAATGGCAAGGACCAATTTGGTCCTCTCAAAGCTGGTGCCTGTACTAATTTTTCCTTCAATGTTTCAAACAACTGTTGGCAAGCTGTGGAGCAGGTGAATTCACTATCCTTAGCTAGTAATCAAAAAGGGGGGGTAGCAATCTTGGAAACTTTTTCAATGAATCTCTGTAATAACCAGCATGTCCCAGGAAACCTCTCACTTCCCTTTGGGTTTTGGGTGCAAGCAGACGAATAATGACTTCAATTTTAGTGGGGTCTACCTGAATACCTTTGTCAGAAACCAAATGACAAAGAACCACTCTTGCTTTGCACATTAATCTACATTTTTTATCACTCAAAGCAAGATGGGCCTCTTGGCAACGTAAAAGCACTTTTTCTAAATTTTTAAGAGCTTCATCAAATGAGTTACCAAACACAGAAAAATTATCCATATAAATCTCAACACATTCAAGATCAGCAAAAATAGCCAGCACATCCCTTTGAAAGGTAGCAGGTGCATTACACAACCTGAAAGGAAGCACTCGATAGGAAAATGTACCCCAAGGGCATGTGAAGGTAGTTTTGTCTTGATCTAAGGGTGCGATCTGGATTTGGTTATACCCACTAAATCCATCTAAAAATCAAAAGTACTTTTTACTGGAAAGGGTATTTAGCACCTGATCGATGAAAAGAAGGGGAAAGTAATCATTGAGAGTGGCTTTGTTTAATTCTCAATAGTCAATGCAAATACGCCATCGCCCATCTTTCTTAGGGACTATCACTAATGGAGAGACCCACTGGCTATCACAATTGGGGTAGATGAAATTAGCATCTAAGTTTTTTTTGTAATTCTTCCTTAACAATATCTCTTAGTGCGGGATTCATTTGTCTCTGGGGTTGTCAGATAGTTCGAGCTCCCTCCTAGATATATATATGATGAGTACAAGTCTCAGAAGGAATGCCTTTCATGTCTTCATAACTCCAAGCGAATGCATCCAAATGATCTCGCAACAAGGTAACAAACTACTCTTGCTGAGATTAATCCAGGTCTGAACTAATGTGTAAGGATTTTCCTGAACTAATTTCAATAAGAGTGGTCTTGGGCTCAAGAGTAAAGGAATATGATGCCACAGTATGAGATACGGAAGGTTGGGAATCAGATTTTTCTTGAAAATCTAGACTAAAGATCTGATGAAGTGTATCAAAACTAGGCATAGTGTCTAGATTGTTCAAGAAATTTTGCAATTCACCATCCTGAGCAGACTCGGTATGATGCTGAATCAAAGAAATAGCTTGGGCCTCCTCATCACTACTATCATAATCTAACCATAAGGTATCCTTGAGTTCCTGAATAGATCTAGCAGGTGGGTATAAGGTGACCTTTTTCCTAGAGTCTCCATGTGAAATGTACATATCACCGGAGCGACATCCAATATAAGCATTAGTCGTGGCAAGCCATGGTCATCTTAGAATCAAAGGATGTCTTCCCACTGGATTCTTTGGCTGAAGCACAATGAAATCCACAGGGTATTCCCATGAATCTATAGAGACAACTAAGCCATTCAATACTCCATCAGGCTTGATTTTAGATAGTCTACAAGTTTAAGCACAGTGGGTGTAGGATGAATATGGCCCAACCCAAGTTGTTCCATGGTTTGCCCGGTCATCACATTGATGGCCGCCCCAAGGTCTATTAATACATTATAGACAAGGATATCACCTATCTGGACAGAAACAGCTGGGTTTCCAGGATCTGTATATTTCTCCATTGATAAGCATCCTATCATCAACTCAGCTGCTCTACCAACAAACTGAATGTTTTGAGGTTCTACTCTCTTCCTCCCTATATTTTTAAGGCATGATTGCCAAATGACCTTTGTATAGATGGGAATTTCTTGGATAGCCTGAAGTAAAGGAACCTTTATACAAAGATTCCTTAATTCAAAAGCTAGGGTGGACTCGAGGTCACTCTTCTCCATGACCAACCACTCTGGATAGGGGGGCTACTTTGAAGAAGATGGTGAATCTGAAGCTACGAGAATGGGCTGAAGGGTGATATTGTTTTTCGAATGATCAGAAGTTACCTCCTCATTTTTCTCCTCAATAATCACCGTGGACTCTTTTTGTTTTTCTGGTTTAACCACCCTTCCTGATCTCAATTGAAGCTCATTTATCCCAACCGGCAAGGTTCAATAGGTAGGAAGAGGGGATGGTCCAACCAAATGAATCAGTTGTACCACATTATTATTAGGATTCAGTGGTGGCAAAGGCAATGGTGGCAATGATTGACTTTGCTGAGGTAGAGAGGGAAAAGATGGTTGTGACATATGGTGTGGTGCATAGGAAGGAGGATATGATGGCATATGAGCAGGATAGGAATGATATGAATGGTTTGTCCCTCTCCATACTTGTTGCCAAGGTTGAGAGGATTTTCCATGATGAAAGTGTACCATGCTGCAAATATTGAGAGTGATTATTATTATTATTATTATAGGAAAATGGAGGTGCATTATAGCCATAAAAATGTGGTTCAAGAGCCACACCTGCACTTGCCTATGGCCAGTTTCTTCATGCTCTCATGACATGTAATGACTAAGGTTCATAATGCTCTCCTTCAAGGACAACTTTCAATCCTGGTATGGAGGGGCACTCCTCGGTGGCATCATTCTCTGCAAAAATTACACATTTATTAGCACTTTTCATATCAGCAGGACATTCTCTTAAATGATGCTTTTTTCTACACTTTGGACAAAAAATAGACAATGACTGTTTTTCTTTTATACTTTTTGCTGAAGTTTCAAAGAGTCTATTTGTTTGCTAACAGTATTCATTATTTCAATTTTCATGTTGTCCATTTTATTCTCCAAGACAATGATAATATCATATGTCGATCCTAGTTTGTTAGTTTTGCTTTGACATCCTCTAGTGAATCTAGATTGATTTCTAGAGAACTTCCTGAACAAGTCACAAATTTGTTCAAAAGCCTTATGAGAAATGTCTCCTTGTCCTAACAAATTCAAATTATGTCTATAATCCTCGGTAAGTCCTCGTAGGGACAAGGTTCGAATAATACTTAAATCAAATTTGTGTTTGGACCTTTGGAGTATACACAAAAATCTCTCTAAGTAATCATCCAAAGTCTCATCATCACCTTGTACAATAGTGAAGATCTCATCCTGCATTCCCCTAGTTTTACAATATTCTTGATATTTATTCAAAAATATTCTCTTCATTTGGTCCCAAGAACTTATAGTGTTTCCTCCTAGTCCCATGAACCAGCGCAAGGTTGAATCCTTGAGAGTTGCAGGAAACAACTTTAATTTCTAGGCATTATAACAATAATCATAACTCTGACACAATATATCAAATTCAAAAAGAAATGAATCTGGGTCTTCGTGCACCTTACCATGAAAGTGTGGAAGAGCTGAAAGTGAAATATTCTTCATTTGTACATTCTCTTATGAGTTCACTATTGGAAATCCAAAAGTGGAATATTCTTCATTTACCTGGTTCTCGCCAATCCCCTCTGCATGGTCTTCATGATCAGCCATTGTTGTGCCTCCAATCAGACCACTCCTAGAAGGTGAAGGTTAACTAATGTTGTATTGAACTTTATGATCGTATTTAGCCTCCTTCATCCCCTTTTCAGGTTGTGTCACACCTAAATCACTGTGTCCAGAATCCAAGACAAGTGGACTGTTCCGGCGTGATGAGTCTAAGTTTGCTTGCACTTTCTACCTGCAAAAGAGAGTCCTGTATGAGAAGAGTTTTCAAATATTTCAATATTTTGTCAGCCCTTATTGGGCTTCTAACCCCTACCTTTCTTAGGCATTCATTTAAAAAAAATCAAATCCAAAAACAAAATTCAAATGCTTATAAAGAAAAAGAATCTGTTAATTGTTGCAATGAAACAAATCAGCACTCGTAAAATCCTCAAAACAACAGAAGCATACTGCAGAAAAAATAATAGCAGACTTACCCCTATTGTAGAAAATGGAAAGTTCTTACCAATTCAAATTTCCTCCCTGGAAATGGCACCAAAATGTTGGGTGCAGGAATTACGGTCGGGTAGACTCCTTCAACACTTAATTGTCAACCCGGGGGTTTCGTAAACTTAGAGACGAAGCACATGAAATGCCAAAAATGATATGAACTTTTACAAACTCTATTCCTACTTCATTAATTGAAATCTTGCAGAATCAAAAAGAAAATATCACCCGACAATTTACACCAAAGATATTCTAGTTTTGGAATATGCAACAAAGTACTTTTGCAGGAAAATAAATGAAAGGAATTCTCAAACCTCTTGCAAATAATGTTTGATTAATGAAAATGTAAATCTATGTTTATCTTTAGTATAGTTGTATGTGAGGTTAACGATTGGACCCTTGAATATATCTGACTCCTTATAGATCTTTCTCCCTGCACTAAGTTATTATTCCTGTACTTCTGCAATATGCTTTCACTAGTACCAGAACAAAGCTTAGGTGTTGGAAGTATATTTTACACTTGTACTAAAGATTTATGTCTTCATGCAGGAGCTCTAAGACTCAAGGCTAGAGCACTTTGTTCCTGTATCAGGAGATCAATTTCTGTATAGGGATAGAGGTTCTTGCACCAAGTTTTCCAATCCTTCTTTAGAGAAAATAAAGAATGTGTTAACTAGGAAAAAGAACTTGCAAAGGTGCACAGAACTTCAAAATAAATTCCCCAAATGAGAAGATGCTTCAACCAATGTTAATGTCTAGAACAAGAATTAATTTCCAAAGTTAAAGTGCACTCTTATTTAATTAAGGAACTTCTGCATGTAATCTAAAAGATCATTTAATTGTGACAATAGGCTTCAATCCTGTAATAGTTATTCACACGAACTGATCTACATTCATAACCTTCATAACTCGAAAAGATTCCCTTCAAGGATAATTACACATAAAGTCTGGTCTTTCCTAAATAGCATGAAGTGCAGGCACATACCAGTGTGCCACAACAACGTTTAGTTTCTGATTATCAAAAGTATGTTTAATTCAAACTATCAAGAATACTTCAGAATGAAAATCACGCTCTTTAGAATCGCATTAAGACTAGTCAATCATATATATATAAAAAAAGACTATTACTGTAATGAACCAGAGGAATCAATCTGCGAGACAATAAATGCACTAGTGTAGGAATGTGTGCTTGCACGATCCAGGTAGAAAACGAGAATAAACTTCAAAGAAGGAAATCATAAGACTAAACTCGATCGAGCATGCACACCACAAATCCGTCACACTGTAACGAAATCAGATCTAAACTTTGCAAAAGAATAAAAGAAACATCTATTCACTTCACACTTTGCATTAAAAGAAATTAACGCACCTTAATCAAAAAAGAAGAACACGGGCGAGAACGAGCTAGGTTCGTTGGGCCCTATCTAACCAGCTCGTTGCCCTGTTTAGGAAACGTAAAGATTCAACTATTTAATCAACGCATCAACACAGAATTACAATGCAAGATTGAGAAATCATGGCGGAGTTCCTTTCTATTAATAATCAGCAAATATACATCATGAGTTTGAATCCAACCCAGAACAAGGGCGATACTAGGAAAATTACAAAGGAACAGAATCACAGTGTCCTTGCTATAGATATCACTCGCTACCATTTTCTATCCGAGTCCTATATTTTATACATTCGTTCAGGCCTATGGCCATAACTAAATTACATCAAGCGTTCCAATCTGGGCCTTTCAGCTATAACAAAATAACAATAGCAACTCATACTAAGCCTTTCGGCTCTAACAAAACGTTATTCTAGGTATTCAACCGACGACCCAATCTCCACCATATCCCTGAATTTCCTCTTCGCTCCGAGCCCAACTCGAGTTGATCGTTCTAGAACACGGTGTCTGGATGGAGTGGTGGGCTATCACGACAGTTGAATATTTACCAACGGTGTAGGAATCCTACCTGCACTTGACCATGCTAACGAGATGATCAATCCATTGTCTATCAAATACTTTTAGGAAGAGAATTATTAGTTGCAAAGATTTAAAGGTATAAAATCTATGAAAATGATTAGTTAAGCACATTCATAACCCTTAAACATCAAACATAAAGCTAGTGCAGGAAAATACACAATTGTAAAACGTATGTTTGTTCACTCATTTAATTTAAAATAAAATTACGAAATTACGATGGGCACTAGAAGACCAACAATGTAGAATTTAGTAGGTCTAAGCGATAATGATAATAATTAGTTGTCCTTGTTTTTAAATTTGAAAACCAAATGACTTAGTACATTATTAAACTATCATAATTAACTCACTTTCAGTAAAATTAATTTTTTTCTCAAAATAAAAATTAATCAATAAAACAATTGACATGCTACAATTTTTTACTTTATTAGTTCTTTTTTTCATAAGAAAAATCATATTTTGTATTGATGTGAATCAATTACATATTTTCGGTTTATAAGGTAAACCGAAGTCTAGTAATGTATGGCTCTAGTCAGAGCACATAACAGCTAGCTGAGCCATGGTCGAAGATGCATGGACGTAGAAACGTGAGAGAAAAAATACATATTCGCAGATAGATTGTAATGTGGAAAATCCAAATAAGCGGTAATGAAACAAAATATATGTCATATGACAGATTGATCATAAAAAAAAAAACAGAAACTGTAGCTTGTACATCAAATGAAGAAGGATGCCTATATCCCCAGATAGTCTAGGAGATCCTTGATGCTGAGAAAAATGGATGATGCGGGCCGCCGATAACTGTTAAAGATAGAGTCATTCCTCCATTTCCAGATGATCCAGCAGACCAAGAGAAACAAAGAGCGCCGTGATACTGATTGAGCACTCCACCAGAAAAAGCCATCCTGTACAGAGGGAAAAACAAGGTAAGGAAAATCCTTGGATAAAGATAGATCATACCAGATTTGTCGAGTCGCTTGGCAGTGAAAGAACAAATGGTGGTTTGTATCATCAGCTGTCATACATAAGGCACATCGTCCAGGACCTTTCCAACCTTTCTTCTGTAAGACCTCCCACGTAAGATTCCTATTCCAGAACAGGAGCCATGAAAAAAGAATCATCTTAAGTGGACAAGCAACTTTCCAAAGTGAGAGAGGAAAAATTAGATGAACTATGGAAGCTGGCTTATTGGAGAGAGCTGCGTAAATGTCCTTTACACGGACAGGTAATGGAGCACGAGGCAAGCTCCATGCCAGAGCATCTTTTGTGCAAAGAGAGATCCGCAGCATCCTTCCAGACAAGCGAAGAGTTTGTCCAGGTGTTTATAAGTTTGTCCCATGTGAAAATGCCAAGGCATGATTCTAGAAATCGATTCGCATGTTTGACCACTATGAGTTTAGCATTGACCAATGCAAGTTATATTGTTTAATTTTGAAAAACAACTGTTTATTTTTAAACATTATTGAAAATAATATTTTTCAAACATGTGATTGGACTATAACTTGAAGGTCTTATTGCATCATTTTCACAATAAAATGCCATGTGGATAATTGCCTCAAATTTTTTGCCATAATTTTTTGATGTAGTTGCAATATTTATGCCATGATTTTAAATATTTGTGTAGTAATTTTTCATTGTTTTATTTTTGTAAGTAAAGAAGTTTTGTATAACATTGGTGGTACAAAAATTACAAACTTCTGAGCACTAAGGCTCAACAGTTACTGACCATGAATAGAGGCCTAGGGTTGAGAGATGTTATGGTTTAGAAAAGCATGAAGATGCCTCTACCCATAGAGAAGAAACCAAAGGACCTCCTAACAATTACATGGTATAAAAACAAGCAAAATCATTAAGAGAGTTGAGAAAAGAGAGACATTAAAACCACAAAGAGTGCTACCTTGGGGGATGAGGGACACCTAACTAGCACTCTGGAGAGTCTTCCTGGATCATTGGGCATGGATTGTAGTTATATTGATCATCTAGAAGAAGGATTATTGTGGAATTCGTCTGACTAAAGGAGGTTGTATTTTCTAATTGCTATTGGAAAGGAGAGACAACTTGGTTGCAGACCTAGCCGCTTTTACTACTAGAGGGGCCTAAGCCAATTGAAGCAGGGTTTGAGTTGTTATTAGACTTCCATCTCCTTGGCAAAGGGATACAAGGCCTATCGTGGTGAGTTTCATTATGAGTTAGAGAGAGCAAAGGGGAGTCATCCACAATGTTAGTAGAGGGAGGCACAAAGCCCTGGAGCTACATGCCCAAGTGGTTGGCAATGCAGCGGTAGGCTATTATGGCATGGTGCAAATGGAATTCCATATCAAGGAAGTTTCCCTCGAACAACACATTGATATCTTCCTGATCCCTATAATGTCATACTAGGAGATTATGTAATGCCCAAAAGTGGTCTCCCATGACCTTGAGCTCCTAAGCTTCTGCATCAACCACCATTCTACGATAGCGATGAGGGATATTGCAATCAAAATGTTCATCACCTTGCTCGTACCAAGGAGGGAAGGTAGGACTTCCTCTTTTGCAATCTCCTTTGAGTGGGCGTCCTTATTCTTGCAACATGTATAAAATGAAACCAATCTCAATTTCCTTAACCTGAACTCCTTCTCTACCCTTGAGCTGTTGTAGAGGTGTAGCCATTGCAACCAGAGCCAAACCTTAACATGATGTCATCTTCTCGCTAGGCAGTAGGGCGACTATATTGATTATTCACGTGCCTTAAATGCGAGAGGAGGGTGGGCTTCCCACCACCTCCCTACTCCAAGTCCAATACACCATGGAAGGAGTGCTAGTGGCACCACCAAATTCCCACTCCAAATAAGCTATAAGTGTTCTTCATAAAGGAAAATTCCTTGGATTTGTTATCTGTCACCCAGATTCAGGGGTAATTTTTCATTGTTTTATTATTATTATTATTATTATTATTATTAAAATTAAACAAAATTGAATCCTTTTGGTATTAAGTTTGTGACCAATCACAACAAATACTCGGGGGATTACATTACCAATTTTTAGTATTAACTAGAGATCAAAGTGCCACAAACCCATTACATGGAAATACACCAGTAAACTAACTATAGACCCAATTACATAAAATTTACAAAACTACAAAATGAGTAAAAAACATAGAGTGATAATTCATCTACATGAAATTTAGTCATTTTTCATCACTGACCTATTAAGATCGATGTCTCTCTTGCCTAGGTCCTCTTGGAGATGATTTTGGCCTGTAGGAACATTCGTGTTGTGTTTATAATCCATTATTAAATCTCGTAGCACATCCACTTCATCCATGGTGAGAGATCCAATGTTGGAGAGCCATTGTCTTATCAGTGTATTCTACTTATGAGTGATACAGTCCGAAAAAATTAACTTGCAACTCGTAGTAAGCCTTATGGAGAGATTCGTGTGCAGACAAACAATGTGAGAAGGGGCTTGCTACTGAGGAGGTCTCATAATTAGATTTGGAATTCATGGGGGTACAAAGAAAGGGGCTACAGAAGATACATATACCATAAGGATATGACCCAAACCTCCCCAAGATGGCCTTAGGAGAGAGATGAGCGACCAAAATAATTTGTGAACAAGGGAGTTCAGGCACAAGCCTCTCAAACTTCAAATTTTTGATACCCCAAGCACATATGGAACAAAAATGGCCATACAAAATTTATTTCGAACCACCGAAGGAGACTAAATTCAACTGTGAGACAGAAGTCAAAAAATTAGCACACCACCAATGGACCAGAAATATCCACAGAACTCCTAAGAAGGAAGACCACAATACTATTGAGATTGTGTCCAACAAAGCCTCAAACTTCTTTAATAAACCCGAATTGAACCCTAGAGCACTGAGAAAGGAGCCTACTTCATTGGAATTTCCATCTAGGCCATATAGATTACAAAGTTACAAATTGAAAATAGAAAAACAAAGAGTTACCTTCATGTACTAGATACCGAACCAGACTAAGGGCATCAAAATTGGGGAACCCAGGTGTTTATGGGGTGGTTTCAGAACTAGTGAGTCTCTTCCTCCAAAATTCCCAAGAACTGGAGTGTTAAACCCATAATTTTGCCACGTAGAGGAGGAGCAATTGACACCAGGAGTGGAGTTCTTCATAGAGTTTCCATAAATTTGGACGCCTAGATGCCATAGTTAATTCCATAAATAGATCCACAACCAAATTAACAAACCGCAAAGGTGATGGAGCAATTTGGGATGCAAAATTAGACATGAATGGAGTTGGAACAAGGAAAAAATTGTATTTATCACTCATTCCCCTATCAATCCATATGTTCCTCATTAGCTAAACAATAAATTTCCCAATACAACTTCTGAAGAGAGCCATGATGATTTTAAGAGGAAGGTGTTTCTAAGGTTGAGGAAAATGATAGCGGTAATAACATGCATGCAAGGAAAAGAGCAACACAGGTGCATGGTGACAGTTCTCATATAATGCCATGTCATGGGAGATAATAGTTCAAACTTGAAACCAATCCTTTGAACCTTCAAGATATTTGTGGAAATTATGGAGGGTAACACATAAGAGGGGTAGGAAAATGAGTAGAATATAAGATAGGGAGGGGGAACCTAGGTTAATTCCAAGAAGACAAATAGCCAAATCATGGATGGGTCAAGAGGAAAACCAAATTATAAGGACCATATAGCCTTAGGGGATTGGGCATAATCTACTAGAGCCATCAATTTCTAACTTAGTCTCTTCCAGAGAGCATGCCTTATTAGCTTTCAAATTAACATCCATGTTATTGATTATGAGAGTATGATAGAACTCCTCGGTATTTAAGAAACCAATCTTATAATTCTTTGAATCACCAAGGCAAGGGAAGTATCCTTCATACTGCTCTCATTAATGAGATAATGGATCGTAAGCAACGAACCTTCGAGAAAAATAATAACTTTAATGTCTTTGTCTTTACCAATGCATAGAACTTGTAGAGACCATACATCTCTGCTTGATTATTGATATCCCTTCCTAGGCCCCATGAAAATTTAACCTTCATTATTCCATCGGGATTAAGTAATATACCACATCCTCCCGCCACCCTAATTTTTCATTATTAAGCTTCATAGGAAACATATTTATCACTAGTTATTGTCCACAATGATTTAAGAAAGTATTTGCATAAAAAATGGATAGGAACAATATGTAAATAGTATTTATGTGTTCTTCAACACTTTAATAAGTAGGAGTAAAAATCTAAATGTGAAGACTTACTAGTGGTTACTACCCACCAAAATTTATGTAAATCCTTGCCACTCTAGCAATTAATTTTTCCACTTTATATATCAATTTGCAATTTTTCTAAAAGCATGATTTGTAACTTGAGTGGCAGGGACTAAGCTTCCCTACCACATTTATTAGTCCCTGACAAGGAAATAATCTAGCAATCTATTTCCTGTTGACCACTATTGCTTTAGCGTTGACTAATGCAAGTCACAATGTTTAACTTTGAAAAACAAATATGTATTTTTCAATATTATTAAAAAAAAACATTTATTGTATTAAAAAATTAGCAATCAATCATGTAGAATTGAAATCAAGTGTCTCCAACTCGAATTTACCGAGTTAACTGAGTGACAAAAGCAATGTCACCTGAGTTAACTACCTCCAAGTATTCTGCTGAAATTGAAATTCGAATTTTAATCTAGTTTGATGAAGGCAAAGTTAAAACTATATTTTCTTACTTCATTTTCAACACTCCCTCTCAGCAAGAAAGGGATTATCTGATACCCCAATCCTGCTTCTATGGACTCTAATTTTTCTCTTGACAAGGCCTTTGTCAAAATATATGCATCTTGTTCCTCTGTCAGAATGTATCGCAACAAAATAATCCGCCTTTGCACACAATCTCGTAGATGGTGATATTTGATGTCGGTATGCTTGGATTGACCATGAAATACTGGATTCTTGGGGAGTTTGATACAAATATGATTATCACAGTAAATCACTGTAGGATCCATCTTTTGACCAAATAACCCAACAAGAATCGTTATCATCCATATAGCTTCACATGTTGCTTGACTTGTAGCCATGTACCCTGCTTCTGCTAAGTTGAGTGCCACAGATCTCTGCTTCTTGCTATACCAAGAAACCGCTGCTAACCCAACACTAAAACTTCCTCCTAGTGTGCTCTTCCTGTTTGATGGACTCCCTGCCCAATCTGCATTTGTGAAGCCTTGCAACTCCACTCCCTCTATCCATTTGTACCAAATACCAAACTGAGTAATGCCTCTGAGGTATCTCAACACATACTTTGTTTCCTTCCAATATAGTTTGGTTGGCTTAGCTATAGCTTGACTAAGATAGTTAACTACATAACATATGTATGGTCATGTGTTCACCAAATACATGAGTAAGCCCACAAGCTGCCTGTAAATGGTAGCCTCCACTACTTCACCTGAAGTAGCATCCTCCTGCCTCCAGTTTCTTGTTAGAGGATTCTCCATGGGTTTGCACCCGCCCATGCAGAACCTATGAAGTATCTCATTAGCATACATTCCCCAAGAGACAAACAATTCTCCATCTCCTTGTCATACTTCCAAACCAAGGAAGTAGCACATGAGGCCCATGTCCTTCATCTGGAAATATCTTGCAAGGTCCTCCTTGCAAGATTTGATCATCTTCTCATCACCAGTAAGGATCAAGTCATCGAAATATAAAATAATAATCAATAATTTACCTTCTACCACAATTTGATAAAGGTTTGCATCTAATTCACTTTCAGTGAAGCCCAAACTGGTGAGGTAGCTATCGATATTGGTATACCAAGCATGGGGTGTTTGCTTGAGTCCATACAATGCTCACTTGAGTATGCATACATGTGACTCTCTGTCAAAAGTCTCAAACCCCTCTGACTCCTCAATATACACCTCCTCATCAACAACTCCACTGAGGAATGTTGCCTTCACATCCATTTGGTGGATCTTCCACCCCATTTACGCTAACAATGCTAGAATTGACCTAATGGATGAGTACCTTTCTACTGGAGCAAAGGTCTCCTCATAGTCAATTCCCTCCACATGAGAGAACCCCTTGGCTACAAATATAGCCTTGTGTTTCTATAATCTCTCGTATGTTGCATGCTTTACCTTGTAAATCCATCTCAAACCAGCCACTTATTTATCTCATGGTATTGGGACCACTTCCCAAACACTGTTTCTGACAATGGAATCATATTCCTCTACCATAGCATCAACCCATACTGGCTTCTCTACAAATTCCTCAAATGAGGATGGCTTTGTCTCTACTAGCTCACTCATCATAGCCATGTAGCCAGTGTACCAATCCAGGAGCTCCTCTACCTACACTGTGATGTGGGTGCTCCCACATTTTCAATAGCATCCTACAATAATCTGTTAGCTTCTCTAGTTCACTTCCTTCCTTCTCTGTATGTCTCTGCTTGAGTGGATGTCTCCACTCTCTACTCCTCTGCTTGTGGTTGCTCCACAAATTCTTGAGGTTCTTCCTTTGGAGCCAAAATCTCTTGATCAAGCTGCAACTAAAGATCCCTCTCAAGATAACACCTCATTATCGTCTCCTCATCAAAATTCACATCTCGTCTAACCATTGTCATCCTAAGAGATGACAAGTACACACGATAGTTGTGAGGTGTGTCTGTGTACCCCACAAATATTCCCAACTCTATTGTCGACTCTAACTTTTTCCTTGCTTCCTTGGAAACATGATAGTATACTGATGATCCAAATATGCTAAAGTGTGACACATATGGTTTCTTCCCTGAAAAAGCTTCCTCTGGTGTACTCATACCAAGAATCCTGTGAGGACTTATGTTATGAAAATAGACCAATGTGTTGCATGCTTCAGCCCACAAGGGTAGAGGTAGGCTTTGATCATGCAACATTGTCCATGATGCTCCCACAATACTTTTGTTTTTCCTCCCAGCCACCCCATTATCTTGTGGGTTATTAGGTGCTATCAACTCCTATCAAATGCCTTCCTTTGCACATAAATTTTTAAACTCATTCGACACGTAACCACTACCATTATCGCTCCTAACCTTCACTTTCCTACCAGTCTCCTTCTCAACAAGTTCTTTAAACTCAACAAATTTGGAGAATGTTTGGTCTTTCTTCTGCATGAAGTAGATCCAACACTTTCGTGAGAAATCATCTACAAATATAACATAATACCTTTGCTTGGCAGTGGAGGCTGTCGAGAAAGTTCCACACACATCAAAGTGGATCCCTTCAAGGATTGCATGCACCCTGTTGTCTCGATCATTGAAGGTGGATTTTATGTACTTCCCCAACATACACCCTTTGCATGTATCTGACTACTCTAGTGCTCCTTTAGGGAGGCCTGTAGAAAGATGTTGCATGATCTTCAAAGCTTCATGATGAAAATGGTGAAGTCTTCTATGCCATAATTCGTTGACATATCGACTCTACACCTTCTCTTCTTTTGTGCTCAATGCTGCACAATGTTCCACATTTAATTTGTAGAGGTTATTCACTTGAACCCCGATCTACTTCACTTGTCTCGTGGCGATATGCCTCAGGAAATCCTTCCCTTTGCTAAATATCACATTGTAACCATGATCCTCCAACATTGCTATGGAAACTAGGTTCTTCTTTAGCCCCAGTACAAACATCACATCCTTGAGCCTGAGAGGGGAGCTAGACTCCCTATAAAAAATAATTGCACCAATATTGGTTGCGTTATACCTTCCATCATCTCCCATCTCGATGTGCATATGGAGATCCTTCTCCTCCAAGTCACTAAATAATGATTTGTTGCTCATCATGTGGAATGAGGCACAATTGTCAAGATACCACAAACTACCCATCATTATGCTTGCCATGCATGAAATTAGGGTAAAATCAAGTTCGAACTATGAAGCCAATGCTTCACCTACTCCTCCTCCTGTAGTCTTCTTTCTTTCTTTCTTATGTGGACACTTCGTTGCATAGTACCTGAATTTGTGATAGTGAACGCACTTGATTCTGGACAAGCGTTTCTTCTTGACCCCTTGACTCGAATATGCTTTAGATTGGGATTTCTTTCCCTTCCCTTTCTTTGCTTTTCCAGCCAAGGCACAATTTTCCTCATCCTCACCCTTGTATGAAGTCCCGTCTCTAGTGCTTCACCTTATCTCTTCTTGTACCAAATCAGACCAAAGACGTTCCCAATTTGGTAGCTTCTCCCTCCTATTCACTGAATCTTGGTAGTTGTGTCAGCTCTTGGGAAGGCCTAGAAAGGCTAGGCTCATCAAACCATCTTTTTTTACAATAACACCAACTTAACCAAGTTCATCATGACACTGTCTGAACTTGCTCATGTACTATGGGATGGTCTCATTCCTCTACATCTTATTATTTTGAAGCTTGTCCTTGAGTGCCAATTTCCTGCAGTCACTACTATTTTGGAGAAAATATATCACCACTTGCCACATTGCATACATAGTCTCTTTCCCGTGGAGATTGGAGACAATATGGTCTCGTAGTCCCTCCAATATGATCCTCCTCACCTTGGCAACACACTTCCTCCAATCTGCTAGATTTTGAGTATCGGCTGCTACTAGTGTTAGAATATTCTTATCAATGAATTCCTTCAACCCATTATCCTCCGGTACTGCCTCCATTCGGTCCTTTCATGCAACATAATTCGAGCTTCCCTTAAGGGAATACTTGAGCCTTAGTCCATTGAAAGCAAGCTTCTCAATCTCAAAGAAAACTTGCAACTAGATCTGCAAGCTCGAACCTCGTGCAATGAGAACTTCAAAATATCTGCTCTACTATGATTCCAACTCTGATACCATGTAGAAATTAATGTGTAGATTCAAAACTTCTCTTGAAATTTACTAAATCACAAGACTTGAAGCTACTCTATTGCTCTGCAGAAGTTAATTCACCATCTAAAACAAGAATCATTGACATACAAAAGGAAACATCACACATACACAAAGATTTATCTAGGGGAAAATAAGTGCTCAAAACCCCTTACTATATGTATTGCATTAATCATAGAATAGAGAAGAAATACAATGCTTGCTCAAGCCTGAATACACCGTGCACTAGTATAGTCTATCATTTTACTTGACTCACTGAACCTAGACCAACACTTATCCAATTTCAAGTCTTCCCAAGCTCCTATTTCCTTGTGTTGTTCCCTTAGGAAATTGCTCCTATTATTTAGGAATTTCACACCAAGGAATTGTGCAATTACCATAGGCCAATCCTCTGCATGCACCACCTATACAACTTGGAATAGTTTACAATTGATAGTACACCGCCCTTAAACTCCAATCTCAACTGTACAACTTGGAATAATTTACAATTGATAGTACACCGCCCTTGAACTGCAATCTCAACTGGGTAACTCGAATTCTCCACATGCAACAATTATTTTGGGTTGATTTATTAGTTAACTGGTTGATCACTCAGTGTGGAAAAAGTTACACACCCACAACTTGACCTCCACTAGTTTTTGTGATAGTTAGAACTAGTTAAATTCACAATAACTCAAATGAAGTGAAATAGATTGCTACAAATTAGCAATCAATCATGTAGAACTAAACTCAAATGTCTCCAACTCAAATTTACTAAGTTAACTGAGTGACAAGAGCCATGTCACCTCAGTTAACTACCTCCAAGTATTCTTCTGAAATTGAAATTCGAATTTTAATCTAATTTGACCAAGGCAAATTCAAAATTAGATTTTCTTGCTCCATTTTCAACAATTTTTTGATATAGTTGAAATATTTATGCCATAATTTTTAGATATTTGTGTTGTGATTTTTCATTATTAAGCTTTGTAGGAAAACCAAAAAAAAAAAATCCTTGAAATTGTCTCATACTCACATAAATAGCGTAGTTACCATAGATACTACCCACCATAATTTAAGCAAGTATTAGCATAAAAAATAAGAACGAGATGTAAATAAATATACTTACCCCGAGTTACTTCCCACCAGTGCTTATGTGTTTCTTAGCACTTTAATATTTCTTAACACTTTCATAAATAGAAATAAAAGTAAAAATGTAAATATATAAACTTTTTAGTAGTTATTACCCATTAAAATTTGTGCAAATCCTTATCCTTTAATAAACAATTAATTTTTCCATTTCATATATCAATTTACAATTTATCTAAAACATAATTTATAATTTGAATAAATAAGATTAAAGCATAATTTATGATTTGAGTGAATAAGACTAGATTACGTTACCACACTTATTTCGTTCACCATTATTATTCAAAATTATAAATAAAAAAAAATCCCATCAATTATTTATGGATTTAAAAAATAAAATAAAAATTTACACGTGGTTTAAAGCTAAACTTGGGAAAAGAAATTGTATCTTTCATAAATTTCTTCGTTTTGTGATTGGGCTTTAACAAAAAAAGAGTATTTCTAAAATAAAATGTAACAATAGATGGGCGATGCCCATTAAGTGTCATATTGGTATTAAGCAAGATGGTTTTTTCCTATTATATATATGAAGTAACATTTAAAATATTTTTGAAAGTAAAGGAATGTATTGGTATTATTTTAATTGAAATTATTGTAATATTTTTTTTATATGATAATGATATTTTTATTGGAGTTGTTTTAGTGCGATTTTTTGAACTTTTTGGTATGGAATTTGGCAGAAAAATTTGAGGTGAAATCTTGATTTGTGTTATTTAAACTGGTTTTTTAATTACATATTTGGATTCTGAAAAACCCCTGAGACACTTTGATTTTATAGGGATTACTCATCGAACTTGTGATTTCAATAAATTGTTACCGGATTTTAGAGAAATTTTACTGGAAAAACCCAAAAAAAAACTTCCAAAAAATCACACTAAACAATTCCATTTTTTTTTATGCAAAAAGCTATTTACAATCTTTCTAAACTTCAATGATTTCCATAATAAAATATATAAAATATATGAACTTATTATTGATATTAATAAAATCAAAATTATTAAAATTAGATTTTAAAAGGAATTTATCATGTAATTGTTTTGAGTAATAATACTTTCAAAAAGTTTAATATTATAAATTATGAGGTATCCTAAATTGGATAACTAAATTGGATAACTTATATCAAGTAGAAAAGCTAAACGCATATACCACATTTTAGTTATGCTAGTTATTCTATATATTCGATAAAGTCTAAGCCTATAACATTTAAAAAAAAATTGAAATAGAATATACCAAACCTAAAAATATTTTATAAATTAATACTATAAAATTAAATGCAATATACTCTTTATAA